>VUQS01047259.1:0-10374 GCA_015108495.1 Heterochromis multidens
TTTATGTCTTTAAGACATTCCTGCAGATTAACTAATTGGTGTGTGTCATCTGGCTTCATGGATAGATAAAGCTGGGTATCATCTGCATAGCAATGAAAATGTAAGCTATGCCTTCTAATGATACTGCCTAAGCGAAGCATGTATAATGTAAACAGAATTGGTCCTAGCACAGAACCCTGTGGAACTCCATAATTAACCTTAGTGTGTGAAGAAGACTCCCCATTTACGTGAACAAACTGGAGTCTATCAGATAGATATGATTCATTTCTTGACCTGAAGTTTTTTTTTGCAGTTCTCCTGTTCCCAGTGAACTCCGCTGTCACTCCCTGCTTTATTCTGGCCCACTTGTCAACCAATCAACATTTGGCAGATGCTTATGTCATCTGCTTCCAGCGACGTGCAGTCAGGATCTTGGAGGACTGCACGTCACTAGGAGTGCGTCTGGGGTGTATGAAAACCCCTCTCCCGCCTCTGTCCGACCGGAATTGTGTACACGGACGGACACATTTGCGGGACTATAAAACCAGCTTAAGGAGGAAAAGCCTACTGTGCAATTAGGAGGTGGCCAACCTGATGAAAGCACCTAGGACCTGGAGAGGAAGAGATTGAGAATTGCATTCCCAGGATCTGGTGTGGAAACTCACTCCCCACTAACACAAGGCCTATTAAGGCTGAAAACTCAGACTGTGGTGTCCTTGGGCCCTGGACAGCAGGCCAGAAATTAATTCTTGTGTACCCTATTTCCAGTGTGAGTGTGATGGTTTCCTGCTGGTCACATACAGTTGTTGCTATATTAACATGGTTAACATAGCAACAACTGCAACAATGAGCCCTTTCACCAAAAATCTCACACATATAACTAAAAATATTAACAGGATAAGACTGAGGTGAAATGATTTATTCACTTACATTACAATCACATTATATGATGCCATTCAGCTATTTTTAAAAACTGTTATGATATACACATGGGAAAAAAAAAACATCTCAAAGATGCAGCATAGGAGATAAGTAAAACAGACTCATTACTGATATGAAAACTAACAAATACAAATCAGTGTTAGGAGAAGATAAGCAGTGCAAACACAAAGAGATCTGTATTGCTTCTAGTATCGTGCAGAAATCAGGAAGTAGTAATAATGCTGCCAGAGCAGAGCAGGACAGAGTAATGCTGCACATTTCTCCTCTTCTCCCATCTCAGCTGCCACTTTAATGAGCAGACAAAATGGCCACTGCTGAATAATTAATATGTGGGTCCATTAATACGACATTAGAATGCATTCTATCTCTTATTGATTTTCTCCTGTCTTTTTTTTTTTTTTTTGTTGGTTGAAAACTTTTACTCCATCCGTAGACCACTCTGCATCCAGCACTGGCAAGAGTGAAATATTGCTGCTGCTGTTTAAATGTCAGCTTTGTAATTACACATGGAGCCACGAGCTGGGCAATCCCACCGCCTGAGGGCCACTGATTTATAGTCAGGCACTGATGGCAACAACACAGACACATGCAGACAAAATGCATTCACATCCTTACATACATCAAACCTAATTCATCTTACACGTCTTTTTATTTACTGTATAGAGTTAATCTGTTAAGTATATGCGTCATAGTAAACAAGTAACAGTCTCTCTACTGCTCATTTTTCTTTTTTGGAAAAGTGCATTAACAAATCCAAACTGTTAATCCAGAAGTTGTGATGCTACAAAGTAAATAAAGACTGCCTGCAAAAATCTGCAAATCATTTAAACCCTACATTTATTACAAGTAATACAAATATAACCTACACTATATAAACAAAAGTACCGAGCCACACCTCTTAATCTTTGAATTCAGGTGTATAAAATCAAGCATCTAGCCATGCAGTCTGCCTTTACAAACATTTGCGAAAGTCATTCTAAAGAGCTTACTGAATTTGAGTGTGGTACTGTGATAGGATGCCACCTAGGATGCAACAAGTCAGTTTGTGAAATTTCTTCCCTCCTAGATATTCCACGATCAGCTGTAAATGGTATTATTGCAAAGTGGAAGCATTTAGGAAGTGGCAGACCACATGAAGTTACAGAGCAGGTTTCGCCGAGTGCTGAGGTGAATAATGCATAAAAGTCTCCAATGCTCTGTTGACTCAATAACTGCAGAGCTCCAAGCTTCCTTTGGTATTAACATCAGCAGAAAAACTGCGCGCCAGGAGCTTCATGGCATGGGTTTCCATGGCTGAGCAGCTCCTGTAGGCAGTGGAGATTCTCAAGGCTGTTTGGGCCCTAGGCAGAAATTCACAGGGGCCCTCCAACCAGCATTTATCACCATTGTGTTATAAATAATCTGACACCACCACGACCAACAAAAAAAGTCCTATAAAACAACAGGTAAAACATTACTCTAGAAATGCAAAAGGCCACTTTTATTTCAGCAACAATGTTTATGAAATGTTAATAAAAATAAAGTAAGGCTGACAAGTCAACTGCTGGTGTCCTGATTCTGACTCCAGGTCACGCACACTCGACTCGGCCACATCACGGCCAGCAGAGCTGGACACACTAGGCTGCTCTGCTAGCTAAGTTAACTAATGTTAAACATCAAAGTAAGCAAAAACAGTAATGTGATGCTAGTGGATGTTACATTATTCAAGTGTGTCTCCTCCACAATTAAGGCCAGAATAGCAATATTTAGCATTATATTTAATCATTTTTTTAATCTGCTCTAATCACCACTGTCTAGCTTTCTTCTCCTCTTCCTCTTTTTTCTTCTTTCTTTTTTCACTCCCAGAAGGATAACTCGTCCTCATTTTTAATGAGTGGCTGTCATTGTTGTCAGTAAGTTAGGTTAAAAACAGAATAATGCACAACATTTGTGAGGGAAGTGAGTGGAGTCAGGTGGGGGCTCCTCAGGGAGGTTAGGTCTCTCTTACTGTCACCACAATAACTTAAACTTTGTCAGCCCTTAGGTGGTCCCTCACTGGCCTGGGGCACCAAATAGCTGCCTTCCTTGCCTGGTGGCAAGCGGCGCCTCTGCCTGTAGGTGTAATGTCTAGGTAGGTGTCTCAGTACTTTTGCCTATATAGTGTACCAAATGTCAAAAACTCTGAAACTCTATGCAACTGTGTTGCTTCATCTCTTCTTTTAACAACACTCTTCAACTGGAAATTTAAGAGAACATTTGAGTTTTAAAGGCAAAAAATGTGCTAATTTTTTCCTGATGTAGAATTTTAGCTGCTCAATAGTTCATGGCCTTTTGTTGGTGTATTTTTCTGTCATAATGTACCAAATGTTTTCAATGGATGACAGGTTTGGACAAGAATTTAGCACCTGGACTATTTTAATACAGAGCAATGCTGTTACAATATGTGTGGACTCTGGTTTGGCATTGTCTTGCTGAAATAAGTAAAGCCTTTCCTTAAAAAGATGTCTGGTTTTTGCTCCAAAGCCTGTATATACTGTATAGCAATAATCAGAATTAGATTTATAATATGTTATTAATGCCAATGGTAAATTAAATTAAAATATAAACATGAAAGATAGAAAATGCAAACTCTATATAAAAATAAGAAAAAATAAGTAAAACTAAGGCACTCAAAGTGCAATGTTAAATTAAAATGAAATATTCCCAAGTTAAAACAATACTATGTACAGTATATGCAATATATTACAAGTGATAATCTTAAGAGCTTGAAAAAGAAGGCAACTGGACTTCTTTAAGTTTGTAAACTTAAAGAAGTCCAGTTGCCTTCTTTTTCAAGCTTTTAAGACTGGGATGTCAAACTTATTTTATATCGTGGGCCACATACAGCCAACTTTGACCTTAAATGGGCCAGACCAGTGAAACGCCCCTTTCTGTCAGTGTAAAGAAGTTTAATCACACATTGAATTCCTGAGATATCTTCATATAAGAAAAAAGAAGTGCAATTTCTTTACTGTGGACCCACAATAAAAAAACAGAAATTTCTATAGCAAATAGTAGAAAAAACAGGAACCTTTCTGTCATTTAAATGTATATGTATTACTTAGTTACTTTAGTGTAGTATGAATGGCCATGGGTGAGGTCTTTATCAGTAGGAAAAGCTGCAGAACTTATGAAAATACAGTGAGAAGTCCAAAATATATGTCCTCCTTTACATTTTCTAGTGGGCCGGATTGGAGTCTTTGGTAGGCCGATTCTGGCCCCTGGGCCTTATGTTTGACACCTCTGTCTTAAGACTACCATAACCTGGATGACTGAGAACCTACACAGACATACAAGTGATGACGGTGCCTTCACAGCTCTACAAACTGCCTGTTCTGTCTGTGTTTACACGATTTGCAAATCATTAAGTTATGTTGTTATTTACATTGCAGGTACAGCAAAAACATTGCACATAAATCAATGTTATTTATATTTTTCAAGGAAATCTGCAAATTTCACCTGAGCTGTGTGTGTGATGGAAATGTTCGACAAAACACTTGAGCAAATAATTGTTAAAAAATGCCTGCCCACATTATGTTTACACACCATTAGTGCTGAGACAATAAATCAATCAATTGATCCACTAATCAAGAGAAAATTACCCCATATTTTAGATGAACAATTAGTTTTAAAATCATTTATGAAGCAATAAATTCATGTATCTGTTGTTTGCTATTTTCCATTTAATCCTATGGAATTTTCACTGCTGCTAAGACAAAAAAAAGAGCAATGCGAAAAAGAAAGCTTGCACTTGGGGAAATTGTGACAAAAAATCTTTAATATGTGGAATTTTATAGAATGAAAAGTTAATAAATCTAGAAGCAATCAAGAGTGTAACCGATAATAAAAATGAACAATTGCAGGCCTACGCACTTTAATCTTTACCACCACATCGATTCACAAACTGATAAGAGTGTCACTTCTCTGCTCAGTGTCTTCTGGGAATGAGTGTCTACTCCAAGTGCTTTTTGCTCAGCGGCCTAACACACTCTAGTGGCATGCGGGACACCCTGGTTCAATACACCCTCCCTTATGCACTCCGCCCATCAGTCAGATTCTAGGCACAGATACCTGCTGGGAAAACCAATCTATATCTGGATGAATGGAGGAGGAGAGGCAAGGCCAGATCAATGTACAGATATTGATAAACGCAGCCATGCAAGGAGACTATACTCCTTCTGAACTCATTCACTCTCTCTGAAAAGATTAGGAATCAAGATGAACTGCTGAGTAAGGTTTGCGAGTGTATTTGTGTGTGTAGATGACAAAAGAGACACTGTAGCATGCTGGCAGATACTACAGATAGAGCAGAGAGGGAGAGGAGAGAAGAAGGGGAGTCAAGATACGTAGAAGAGACACAGATTACCACCAAAGAGCTCAGTAATGGTGTGAGGGTAGCACGTCAATAAAAAATACCTCCCATTACAGCATGGCGGACCGTTGCCGAAGCCTGTACAGCACGACACCTGCTGACTCCCTGATCTACCTCAAATTACAATGATGCTCTCACACTGAGCTTCTGTGAACTACAACACACACTGGCTATATCAAACACAGACAGATACGCAACACTGCTATGCAGGGATACATGCATAAAATCCCACATGCGGCTGCAATGCTGAATTCATTTTCCGGCACGGTACAGAGGTTCAGCGTCAGGGTTTGATCCCCTCCGACGACTCCCTGTTTGGGTTTAGATATTTTTTAAAAATCTCCCTCCCCTCCCTCTCTTCAAAGAGACGAGGCTTGACATCCAGGTGTTTTATAGTATTTGTGGCTCTGATCATCCATCAAGCCGATCGATCACTCTCCCAGCAGCTTTTATTAATGATCTTGTCAGCCAGCTCGCTCTCGGGTGCAGCCGCTTGTCCAGAATGATAGATCATTAGCTAGTCTGCCTGCTATTTATTCTCTCATGACCTTGTCTCTCTCCATTGTTGAGTGGGCCGAGTTATGAGCGCCAGAACATGATAATTCACTATTGATTCTTTTTTTTTTTTTTAAACAAAAAAGTTTTTTTTAAAAGAAGTGTTCAACTGCAAAAGCAGAGAAGTGGTGAAGCGAGCTGCCCACAAATATTCAAAATAACCTGACTCAGAATAATCTGCTAATATCCACATGCTAACATGTTACTGTTAAGTCAACTTGATCAAACTGAGTTTAGCATGTTGTCATTCTGACATTTGGTAACTGGGAACATGGACAAAGTACGAATAAAGCTGATGTTAATTAGAGTTGGGTGATTGGATGAGTTTTCTTCAGGGTAGTGCCTTTGGAATTTGTTTCAATAAATAATATGCTTTTGAACCACAATTGCTAAATTGAGTCGTTCCTTCTTCCTTTTGTTGTCTTGACTTTAGAAACATATAAAGACAATGATGAAGATTCTTATCAAGTACAGTCATATGAAAAAGAAAGTTTTCACAGGACTCTATGCAAGCCTGTGAAAAACTAATTACACCCCATGATTCAATAGCTTGTAGAACCATGTTTAGCAGCAATATCTAGAAGTAATCATTTTCTGTATGACTTCATCAGTCTCTCACATCATTGTGGAGGAATTTTGGCCTATTCTACTCTAAAATGTTGTTTTGGTTCATTGAGGTTTGTAAGTGGTGGGAGCTCTCTTGAGCTCTCTTGAGGTCCCACCACAGAATTTCAATCAGGTTGAGGTCTGGACTTTGACTGGGTCATTGCAACACCTTGATTCTTTTCTTTTTCAGCCATCCTGTTGTAAATTTGCTGCTGTGCTTGGGATCACTGTCTTGTTGCATGGCCCAGATTAGGCCAAGCTTTAGCTGTCAGACAGATGGCCTCACATTTGACTCTAGAATACTTTGGTATACAGAGGAGTTTGCGGTTGACTCAATAACTGCAAAGTGCCCAGGTCCCATGGCTGCAAAAAAACCCCAAATCATAACCACTCCACCACTGTGCTTGGCAGTTTGTATGAGACATTTGTGGTGATATGCTGCATTTGGTTTTTTGCCAAATGTAGTGCTGTGCATTATGGCCAAACATCTCCACCTCCAGAAGTCTTGTGATTTGTTCAGATGCAACTTTAGAAACCTAAGCTGTGCTGCCAGTTCATAGTCAATTCAATGACTGCAAGGTGCCAAGGTCCTGTGGCTGCAAAACAAGCCACATTTGTTCGATCTTTTTCTAATTGTACTGTCATGAACTTTTACATTTAACATGCTAGCTAAGGCCTGTAGAATCTGAGAGTATCACTTGAGATTTTTTGCAGTTTCTCTGAGCATTGCACGGTCTGACCTTGGTGTGAATTTGCTGGGACATCCACTCCTGGGAAGATTGGCAACTGTCTTGACTGTTTTCCACTCGTGAACAATATTTCTCACTGTAGAATGATGGACTTCAAATTGTTTGGAAACAGCCTGATAACCCTTCCCAGATGGATGAGCAGCAACCGCTGTTAATTTTGATAACAAATTTTCATTTAGTTTTAGTCATAGTCTTTGGACTAAAACGACATTTAGTTTAAGTTCTAATTTAGGCATCTAAATTCTTTAGTTTTAGTCGACTAAATATCGTAAGATTATGGTAGATTTAATCTAAAGTTGATTCAGTTGACTAAAATATAAAGTGTAAAAGTTTGTCGTGTTTTTACTGGTGAGAATTGCTTACAAAGTGTCTTATTTTGTAAAGGTGTACTTAGTTTTTCACAGGACTCTGTGCAGCCCTGTGAAAAACCTTTTCACGTGACTGTATACTAGTAAATATAGTGCACTGGGGATCTAGCACTGTATGGTTGATGTTATGTAGACAACTGTGTGTTGTTAAATTTCGATCCCCACATGGAGCCCACACTAGGTAAGCTAGTGGCATGTTGCAGGCCTTTCTCCCATGCAACCAAACATTACTGGTTGTGCACCCTGACCATTTATTAGGGTTATCCTTACCTGTTTGTTTATGTAGAGGCATCCTTCCTCTGGTTGCTCAGTTAGGTCCCTTGGCTTTTCATCTTTATCTGGTATAAAACAAAAATCATTAAAAATAGGTGGGTTTGTACTCATTTAACCAAAAGAGTGTGTACCAGTTGGAAAACTAACATATTGCCCAACCCTTGGGAGAAGGTCACCTTTAATCCAAAGATTCTTCATCTGGGAACACTGAATTTGTGGACATAACTTGATCTTGTGGAGAAAGGCCTATTTCAGAGGAGGACACTGTCTTGCTGGTGGTGTTAGAAGACAAGTCAGGAAATCAGTTCCCTTGATTCTTCACAAATTACAGTCTATTAAATAGTTGTTGGGATAATTCAGTCAATGACATGATGGACTGATCATCAGACCGACACTGCCATCCCTGGAGCCATGCTACTAGTATGGCTGAAAGCACGTTGTGGAACATCACAGTGAAACTAACATAATTAACAGATAGTAACGAGGGGCAGAGAAGAGAAGAAAGGAAGTGACTGTAACAGAATAAGAAAGAGGAAAAAAAGGCTAACAGAGAAAAGGGCAAAGAGAAAACAGAGAGCGAGTCGGCAGGAGTTTCACAAGAACAAAGCCTGAGGCCGAGCCAGTGAGGTGTAAGTAGCTTCAGAATAAACATGAGCTCCATGTAAACAACAACCTGCCACTACAAGCATCGGATACGCACCCACACAGGCCTGGTGGGGTTCTGGATTCACTGATGTGTGTTTGCATGTGTGTATACCAAACACTTGGGTGTCCCTGGGGCTGAAAGCCTTGCCTGTCATCCTCCCATCACTCGTCTCTCTACCCACTTACATCCATAAGCCTGTCATGTTGATCAAGTAGCCGCAGGCCCAGAGCCTTTTGTGACTGTCAAAAGTGTGCACGTGAATGTTTGACTGTATAATTATAACCTGATTTTCAGTCTGTGTCTGCAATGTACAGAAGAGCAGTGAATAAAAACTTTACCATGAATTTAGAGGCTATTGTGTTTGTGTGACTCACTGCTTCAGTCTGACCTGTTTATTATGCAGTCAGAGTTGAAAGAGAAGAGGGAGGAACTTCTTTCTCCTCCAGATTTATTCATGATGGATGGCTTTCATGTTCAGAGCAGCATGGCAGCTGAGACTTCAGTGGAGTTGGAGTGACAGAGGATATGCGTCAAAGTAGGATACCATATGCACAATCCTCAAAGTACAGGGAGCACATACGGTGTTGACCAATGTGTAATTGCTGTGTTGCATCAGCAAGAGCAAATATTCATTGTTTATTGTAAAAGTCTGCCATGCCAGTGTTCAGATTCAGAGCATCACTGTAATTAATAAAGTTAAGCTGTATATTTGCTGCCATTGCTAATGAATTTTGGAATAGTTTAATACAATATGTCCTGTTTAAGTGATATTAAACATCAACGTTCTGAATACTCACTTTGCTTTTTTTGTCTGAATATGTATTGGCACTGATGGAGCACTTTTTTACTCTGAGTAAATAAAGTGTTCTTTTACTGCAAGCCACATGCACCCATTCACACACACACAAAATCAATTAGTGCTTTATTCTATGCCTTCAAGCTCCAAACTCCTGCATGCATGCATAAGGAGCAACTTGGGGCTCCATATCTTGCCAAGGACACTTCGACATGTAGACTGTAGGTGCGGCTCTACCTCCTGAGCCACAGCTGCCTGTGAGAGTTTTATATTTTGGAAATGTACTTAAAGAAGTATGATCCTGTTATATCTGAAACGTTTTTACAATGCAATCGCGTGCTGTTTAATCTGTGCAAAAATCCAGAGTGTAAAAAAGACAAGTTATAACCTGGAATGCTACTTGGCCTTGACCAACTTCCTGGTAAATTGTTTGCTTCTCTTTCCAGTCTATATTCTGAGCTAACTGGCTGCTGGCTTGTACTCCATATTAAAAGCACAGACATGGCAGAGTTGTCTTTTAACCCAACTTTTGGAAACCAACACACATCAGGCCATTTTCCAAAATGTTAGAGTTGAAGATGTTAAGATTTTTGTTGGGAGTGACCAGGATGGACAAGAATCATTATTTCTAATGACCTGTCTCATTTAAAATGAGATAGCTCAGATTGACAAAGTTAGAGAGGCAAGGCTGAGATGGACATGTGCAGAGGAGGGAGAGTGAATATATTTGACAAAGTACCCTATAGTGCCAAAAGTATTTGCTCCTCTGCCGTCACACATCGCATATGAACTTGAGTGACATCCCATTCTTAATCCATAGGGTTTAATATGATGTCAGCCCACCCCTTGCAGCTATAACAGCTTTAACTCTTCTGGGAAGGCTTTCCACAAGGTTTAGGAGTGTGTTTATGGGAATTTTTGACCATTCTTCCAGAAGCGCATTTGTGAGGTCAGACATTGATGTTGGATGAGAAGGCATGGCTCGCAGTCTCTGCTCTAATTTATCCCAAAGGTGTTCTATCAGGTTGAGGTCAGGACTCTGTGCAGGCCAGTCAAAGTTCTCCCACACC
>VUQS01047266.1:7750-20074 GCA_015108495.1 Heterochromis multidens
TCTCATCAGCAAGTGCTTCTCAGAATTTAGGGGATAGTTGGGGGGGGGGTCATTAAAACTCCATTGTTTGAGAGACTGAGCAACTTCAAAAGCTTGGCAAAACTGTAGCCCCCTCTCCCAATGAGTGCAATTAATGGTCCCTAAAGCTTGCTAATAATAATGTGGTGGAGTGCAGCAAATGAGAGGGAAAGATTAAGAGAGAATCGGATCTTCAGCATAGGACCATAGAGACATAGAGGGAGAAGTGGCTCTTCATAGGTTCTCCCAAAATGGCTGCCTTATTATGAGTGATTCACAGCAGCTCCTTAGGGAAGCCACCTCCTGTGGCGCTCCATAAAGACCAGAGCTTGATTGCCCAAGAGGGCAAGAAACATGGGGAAGTCAGTGCAAAAGCCCTGTATTGTCAACCACTTTCCTTCAAGCCTTTACTTTTGTCAAGATAACCAGCAAGAGACTTTCCCACCACTAGATGGCTAGTGTCAGAATTATGTTGGGCTGTGCAAAGTTATGCGGTGCCTGTGAAATAGTTTCAGCTGTGTTTTTCAGTTGTTCACTCCAGTTTTACTCACATCATACACCCATAAACACACTATATTTTCATGCATTTTAAGCACATAATCACAGTAATTATGTTTTGGCCTTTGAATTCAGGTGACCTACAGTACAGCTCAACACTCTGCCGTAATGCATCTTGTGTAGACATAGATGCAGCACCAGAGCTGCCTCTGCTCCTCTGCTAACATGCTGCCCACACAATACCTTATGGTGTTATCTGATGGAACTGATCTAAACACTGTTTATAAGACTTTCCAGAGTTTTCTCTGCTGTCATATAGAACAATATATCCCTTCATGCATGTTTTTAGTTTGTCATTTGCATGTAATTATTTAATTTTCTGAGAACCAGTATACTTCATCAATATACTTCACCAAATAGCAGTTAATGCACTGTAAAAACCACCGCTGGAAACTAGCATTGAAGTGAAGGGGGTGTTGGAACTGTTGTTTTTGCTCATTATTTCTTGTAATCATTTGGTATCAATACCACTGGTTGCAAAACCCCTTGTTCCTCTTGTTTTTGTTTGTGGTTTTTTGTAACTTTGACACTGAGTAGATGCCTAATTGTATTGTATGATGAAAATGAATATACATATTTTTAAACTAGTGGCTAAAGGTTTTGCACAGCACTGTAGATGTGGCACACTGCACTCTAGTGTAATTTTTTTTGTTAAGAACTGAACAAAGATTTAGCAGTTTTTACAATAGTATGTAAAGGGGCAGAATTGCCACAGTGACTTCTGCTGTGCTGACGATGTCAAGAGTTTTGAAAAAAATTATTCTGATTTTGTCTTTACTATTATTTTTAAAAGTGACACAGATCACACTTTATATGAACATGACAGGCTTTTTTAAGCAAATGGAAATAATCTGAGTGACAACATGTAAAGTGGTGGGGCTAGGTAAAAAGGAACATGATCAGAATGTGTACTAGTGTGAGAGTACATATGTACAAGTGAGCTCTTGTGCTAGTAGGATTGGTTTGAAGAGCAGGGATCACAACTTAATAGACAGAATTAACAAGATGCTTTGTGGGGTTCACTGCAGGGAGCAGGAGAATCTTTTTTTTTTTTGAGAAAGGAAGTAACACCCAAGGCTTAACCGCAGGGACAAAGCAAGTGATGAGCACAAATGACTGGAATAATTGGTAGATAGTGGCACATCCACTTAGGCAACTGTGTTAGCACTCCTCTCCCTGACAGCTGGGAATTACAAAGGTGGATGACACAAAAGCAATTCCGACAGATGGTAAGAGTCATCGAGCTTTTTTGAAAACCATTGTATCTGTGTTTTCTGTAACAGTTGCAGGGAATTTTGCTGACAGTGAAACATTTCACAGAGTACTGCTCAATAGACTGAATTTATTTTGACATGCTCCTCACTATCATTCATTATTAAACTCTCTTGTTTGCTCTTTGCCTCGGGGGCAAAGCTTTCTTTTTCTTTAATAACCTTTGTGATGGTGCTCTAAGTCTCACTGTTGTTTTGTTTTGTACATTAGAGGAAAGATGGTGGGCATAAAAGATGAATAAATGAAAAGGAGATGTGCCCATTCCTCCACATGTGGGTTTCACACCTCTAACAGCAAGTAATCCTCAATTACTCATAGACAGGTAAAACTATGCAAAAGAAAAAATAAATAAATAAATAACAGACCGATGCCTGACTTCACAGCACATAAGGGTAAAAGCCAGGTTGTGGAATAAGAGATGGAAAATAAGATGGAAAAAGGCCTTAGTTTGGCATTTCTTTCTCACAGAAGCTCTGGCAGTAATCTGTACTGCCTCACCTGAAACATCCATTACTAAATAAAGCTGCTCTTTAAAGGGTCATTTGCACTTACAGTCATTAGATGGTCCTGTCAGTAGCTGGATCACAGCTACCTAGAACTGCTAATGCTAGGGGAGCTTTGTTTTCTGATAGTCTGTTAGCTCACCTGCAGCTTAGTACTCTTTATGTTAGTTCTCAGTTTTGTGTGCTTATAGCTCATCACACTTTTTCCAAAAGCTTTATAAGCAAAACAGGAAAGGATAAATGACACACTGCTTTGTACACAGTACACCTCTATACATAGCTGTATTATGGAGGAATATACCAAAACCATTTTGATAAATATGTTAACTGTTATCTGTTAAATGAGCCGAGGGCCCAAGATGAGGTCTACTTTTTCAGTAAACCAACAGCAGTAAGCCCAAAATATTTAATTTACAAAGATATAAAATAGACAGCAGTATCACTTTGAAATGTCTGGAACCCCCCCAAAAAATTAATATAAATTTCCCATTGTCTGTCTAATCAAATGTGTAATCAATACTGACTCTGGTTTAGTCATTACAGTTGCATTTATATAGAACATAAACATCCAGTCTCTCCACAGTCCTAACTGTGTCCATCTGTGCTAGTCTATTTTACAATAGCACCATGTCAACAGACTCACTCTCCCTCTTTGTTTTATTAATGCAATCGTTTCACCTCATAGAATTACCTAAATTCATACACTTTCCTAAAGAAAGATCAGACCTTCTTTTCTGTCCCATATCTGTTTAACTGAGTGCTGTGTAGCACTTGGCCCCCCTGTTGTTGATGTAGATACTTATGCAAGAATGCAGAGAGGGCGGTGGCCTGTGCCAGCTGCATACTACATACTCACTGAAGGAAGATGGCTAGACAAAGTCACATGAAATGACTGTATTGGTTTGTTCTAAAAGCAACTTAAACAATCTTTATTGCATGTTTCAAATCAAGCTTCACAGAGAAAAGAAAATCTGCATTTGAGAAAATGAAATAACAGAAAAGCAAAATTAAAAAAAACTTGTTGTTTGAATGAGATGCACATTGAGACAGAATGAACAAGAAGAGAATGAAACACAACAAATAAAGTCTCAGTCACTAGACTATGTTAAGTTGCTGTTCTCGTCTCATGGTTAGGAGAAATAGACACGTTTTATGGAAAGACAGACGAGGATTTAGCTGAGGAAAAGCTGACATATTCAGAACTTTTAATTTCAATCCACAGGGTGGAGGGGTCAGTGTTAATACTTAATCCAGGAGCAGAGATCCATTTCACACAGAGGAAGCAGCTGCACAAAGCTATGCGCAACCAAGGTGAATATTTGTAATAATAATAAAAAAAAAAAAAAAAAAACAGGATATAGGTGAAAAAAAAAAAAGTGGTTTCAAAGCCTAAATGATAATGATGAAGGTTACATCCCAGAAATTCTAATTAAATTTCCGTAACGGTTTTCATTCCATAATGCTTTCTTTCTACAAAGCAGTTACTTTGTCTGCCTGGGGGTTTGTGGTCTTTCCACTTCTAATACCTATGTGACTAGTCTGATTACATTTTATGCTCCTTTCAGCAACTGTGTTGACCCCACAGTAACTTTTGGAAGTCATCATAGGATGAACATCAGTGTAATAAAGACAATGGCTATCTTTATTTTCATTACATTTTTTTTTCAATGTGCTATGAATGCAAGGAGTAAATCTTCAGGTATGGAACTTGGATGAAAAACTCAACAGGGTTGTCATGATAATAGAATTTCGAACTCAATACTCATGTCAAGAAACCAAAGCAGATCTGGACTCAGGAGCAGGACATAGGAGTAAAAGTTTAACAGGTTTATTGAAGTCACACAATTAAACAGGATGAAATAGTGACTTGGTATTTCCAGAGTGGGGCTAACAAGAGGGGGCAGGCAGGTGAATCTAGAGAAACCTCCAAACAGTAATCATGACAGTTTTCTTTCCAGCAATGACAGGACGCGTCTGCTCAGAGGAGAGTTAGGTAAGTCCAGGGCATAAACAGATTCAATCACAGAGTCAAAAACACAGAGCATGAAGAGCCAAACTATGCTACCACAGTTAGTGCAACAATCTGTCTATGGATATCGTTGGAAATCGTCAAGGAGACCATGACAACTCAATACCAAGGAAAAAAACTCAATACTATTTTCAATAACACAGGGTTAAACAAGAAACATTATTTTTTCAAAAAGAAGGAAAACAAAGAAAAGCAGAACAATACTGGTCCATGCAAAATAAATCAGTTACAGCCCTGTTTATTTCCTGTGTTTCTGTTAACTTGGCACCATATTTTAGTTGCTGACGAAATAGAGCTGGTAAGTTAGGCTGCCACTGATTCTGTCTAGTTGCTGGGAGACTTTTCTGAACTTCAATCTGGGACTTTAAGAAAAAAAAATAACACTTTTTAGAGAGAAATAATTGTTTTATCATGTCAAATTAACACTTTCTATTAACAGTACAGACGGGCAGGACAGGTAACGTTTGCTGAATAGCTCCAACATTAATGTCAATGTTTTATTACTAGCCATAGTTACCAGCTGCTACCCTAATGACAACAGTACCTAAACTACTGAAAAAAAAGCAATGGCATGTTTTCAGAATTTTGGTATCGGTTCTGATGACATCCCTAAAACTCAGTACATTAGAGTTACACATAGTTTTAGTTAATTAGCTTAACATTCAAACCACTGACAGGTTAAAATAAATAAATAAATAACATGATGATTTTGTTACAGTGCAAAGTTCTGCTAGCATTAGTCCTAGTCCTAGCATTCATGTGGATGTTACTCTTACACATAAACCCTCCAAAATATTGTTCAAGACCAAGAACACTCCACCCAAGTCAACAGTACTCCCCAACAGCTGAAGCCTTTCCCAGAAGGATAATGAACTCTGCCACACTGCAAAAACAGCAGAAAGCAGAAATATGCCTATGGGCAAAAATACACAACTATGGACCATCTGGATTTTATTCACCTCCTGCTTATCGGCCTTAAAGTTCTAACTACTTCCTCTCCTTCTTACATATAGTCTAACCAATTTTTTTTTTTTCAAATGGAAAGCCCAGTTTATAAAGTCAGATTTTTGTTTTCCATAACAAAAAAACAAAAAAACAAAAAAAAAATATATATATATATATATATATATGTGTGTGTGTATATATGTGTATATGTATATTTATATATGTGTGTGTGTCACAGTAGGTGAGCACTACCTGCATTAATAAAGTTTTCTTCATTTCACTGAAATTCTTCTTTATATGAGGTAATTGTACAAAGTGTGAAAGATTAAATATGTGATGCAACCACAGAAATCACCCATTACAACAGAAACTATTGCAGCGGCTTCATTTGTGGGTTCAAAATTGTGTATGTGGTGTCGGGAGACAGTGAATCAGATTGGAGAAATATTTTTATTCCTGAGAAGGTGGAGAAGAAGAGGTGAGACAGTGTCACAGACCCTTCTGTACCCAGCTGTCATGACACCAGCAGCAGTGATTAATGAGGTGGGGTGAGTAAACATGCGTCAGAAGGAAAGATGCGTTTGTGTACAATGGGGGAATGTATTATAAGTGTGTACAGGTATGAGGAGTAGACAAATATATAGCATGAATAATTTTTTTTTCCAAACAATGACAAAATATTAATATAGTATGCACATGTACATGTGTAAGTCTTGAACCACCCCTCATTTCTTTATATTTTGCTAAGAAAATGGGCAGTAGGTGCAGCAGTTTATTGAAACGTGCAAACATACATTGAAATACAGTATATAAGGCAAAAACCAAGTTTTTACAATTCTAATGAGCTTAAAACTCAATATTTGGTATGACCACCTTTATTCTACATCATAGCCTGAACTCTCTGAGCCAGCTTTCTTCTAATTTCTTTAAGTAGTCATCAGGAATAATTCTCCAGGCTTTTTGAAGGACATTCGAAGCACTTCTTTGGAATTTGGCTGCCTTTTGTTCCATTCTCTGTCAAAATGATACCACACTGCTTCAATAATGTTGAGGTCTTAGCTCTGGGGAAGCCAACCCATGATTGATTTTGTTCCATTGTGTGTTTTTTTTTCCAGGTATGGCAGTGTGTTTGGGATCATTGTCATGCTGAAAAATGAATCTGTTGCCAATCAGACGCTTTCCAGATGGTATTGCATGGTGGATCAAAATTTGATGGTGCTTTTCTGCATTCATAATTCCATCAATTTTAACAAGATCTCCAATACCACTGGCTGAAATGCATTCATTGTTGCACCTCTCTTCTGATCTCCCCCATACATATTGATGATTTGAACCAAAACTTTTAAATTTTGATTCATCACTCCATAAGACCTGTTGCCCTTCCATTGAGATCATTTCGGATTAAGCTTCAGCAAACAGTGCATTGTTTTCTAGGTTGCAATTAAGCTCCTCTTAATATGGAAGATGTTGGTAAATAGAAATATAACAGTGGACCATTTATTCCCCCAAAAGGCACAAACAAACAAGCAAAAGAAACATGACCAGTGTTGCAGATTCAGTGTGTTGCAGTTATTGATATTGAAAATAAATTTTTAAAAAATTATATTAATTTTTAATTAATTAATTAAATTTAATTTTTATTATTATTATTATTTATTATTTATTATTTATTTATTATTTATTATTTCTTTATTTATTATTTTTATTTAATTTTAATTTAATTAATTGTAATGCTTACTGCTTACAGAACAATAACTAATTACTGACAGGTATATTGACATGTTTTTCTTAAGACTATACCTCTGATATTTGGGCCAGTAGTGGAAAATGTTTTTAATAAATGACACAAAAAACTGTTTTTTCTGAATTGATGAGAAAATTATCTAAGAATTTGAAGAAAACTTTTTTTTCAAAAATCTGCTCACAGAGATCTGGACATCCCAGAAGAGCCTCTCATTAACTCCTGGGCTTCATCACATGAAAACAATAATTAGCCCCCCAACCACAATCCTGAACTGGATAAACAGTTAAGAATATGGATGGAAGGAATTTTGCCCCCTTGCTTAATTTATTGTCTAGTTTTACTTTGTTTGGGAGATACTCATGTCTTTGAGTAATATAAATAATATTATATATATTATAAAAGTAAGGAAATTTGTGTTTGGTTGATTATTTCTTTGTTATAACAATGCTTCTTGGCAACAAATCTTATAGCCTGTTTATTTCCCTTTAAATGGTACCACATTGGTAAGGAAAATACATTTGTGGGTTGAGCAGCAGAGTTGAGTATGACAAATTTGTCAAATCTTCTCTACCGTACACAGTAATTAGTAATTAGTAATTGACAGGGTGAGGAAACGGTCTTCTTCTGGTGTCATCTTCTTGGGACACCCACTTCGCAGCCTGTCTCTGACATCCCTCGTTATATGGAACTTGGCCTTCAGTTTGGAGATGGTACTAGGGCTCGCTCCAAATAATGCTGCAGCTTGGTTTTGTGGAACACCAGCTTGAAGTTGCCCTTTGGCATGGGCCCTATCCAGATCAGTCAAACATGGCATGCTTGGAGCAGAGACGAACTGACCGCTGTAACAGGGTCCATGCCATACCTGTGGCATCTGATTGTCAGCACCTGGGGTACCGAAAGCTAAAAACAAGAATAGCAGAATAAGTTGTTTGGTATTGGCAGAGAAGATTTGGCAAGTTTTTCATGGGTGTAGCCCATATAGTCAACTCTGCTGCTCAACCCACAAATGCATTTTCCTTACAAATTTGGTACCATTTAAGGGGAAATAAACAGGCTTTCCAATGATATAAGATGTATTGCCAAGAAGCATTGTTACAACAAAGAAATAATCAACCAAATACAAAGTTCCTTACTTTTTGTGCTAACTTTGGATCATTAATTAATAATTTTTTTTTTCTTGGAATTTCCAAGTTAGAAAATCTAAAGCAGGGTTGTTTTTTTCTCCATGCATTCTGTAGGTCAGGTACTGTTTGTTATAGGTGGGAGTTTTGAAATGTTTTATATGCTATGCAGGTATAATAAATAACTATTTTATAGTTGATGTTTCTTTAGTTGATTTGTCAGCTGCAACACTTCATACAGTCTAAATGTGAGAAACTATAAGTAGTGGATGAAGGTCTTGGTTTCTTAGCAACTAGTAATTATACATGCTGTTAGAAGAATAGATTTCTAATAAGAGATGCATGTTTTTTTGAAAATCAGTGGTCTGCCCCTCATCAGACATAACATTAATTTTTTAATCAAAATTTAACACTAAAAATTGGGCATTTTGTTTTGCTTGTGTTTTTCATAATGAGTATGTTTTCACGTACTGGTCTGTGCATGTAAGTGTGTGTGTGTCCCTATTAAGCTTTCAAATGATCTGATTTACACATACACTTTGCTGGGCTGGGCTGCCAAATTACCTGTCAGGACTACTTTATTGGTGCTTAAACAGTCATTTTCACAAGCCTCCTGCATTTTCCTGCTATTAATATCCCATCACTCATGCATCACATTCTTTTTTTCTCTCAGTATTTTCTTGCCTGTGCTATGAACCAGATACTACAAACCACTATGCACATATGCTCAAAGCATGTTTAACACAAGGCCTCATGGCCCTTCTGCTCATAGATTTAAATTATATTTGCCGGGGAAGTATCTATGTACTCTCTCAGCACTGTCAAAAAATGGTTGTGGTCCATGATAAAAACTGTAACTTGTTTATGGGACAAAGGGAAGTTGTTTTCATGTCCACCAGAGGTCCTGTCAGGCTTGTGTTTCCGAACATTGAAATAGTGATTACAGAGGTGCAATCAAATACTTTGACAAAGTTGTGAGGAGCCAGATCTTTTAAGTAGGATGAATAGTGCGTTATGATTCTGTTGGCGTGTCCAAAAAAGATTTTTCAATGCACTGTGAGCAGGCACACCACCACATGCCACATAGTTCAGGGTTCTCATTTATCAAGGAGTGTGTAGGATCTCTACAACAAGTGGACGTGAGAACAAAAGCCAACAATCATGTGCACAAAAAAAAGTCAGATTTAGAAAATGTGGGGATGCACACATGCATGCAGTGTTCCTTATGTAATCCACAGTCCACCTGGAAATGTGCGTAAGTGGCTAAGCCGTGTAGCCAGCCGTCTACACACCCACATTCAACCATAAACTGTCAATGCAAAGCACCTCATGGATGATTATGTATAGAAATGTGGTCACTGATCAATGATTCACCCATTTTGTTGTTGTCGTGGTTCAGTTGTCCTCCGGCAGTCACGGTGCAGCCATCAAGCAGCATTACACGTGAGTGTCATCACATTATTCGTATGTTCACACCAATCAGACTGATTGGGCAACAGCTTTCCTAATAATCATGTTAAACAGTGGTATACCCTACCCTAAGATATCATTTGAAAATTCAGCTTTTGTCAATATGATTTATTTATCCGAGTTTTTATGGTGAACTTGTCCCACATTACAATAAACACTCATAATGAAGATATGCAGCGTGACGACTGTGTGAGAGCTGCCACTGGTTTTATTTCAAGACTGTAAATTTAGTCCATATGTGCAGGTGGTGGTGATGTGCCAGGTGAGATGGGAGAAGGCAGAGTATGTCTGAGTGGCAGCCACCACCATGTCTCTAGTGACAGCAGTCATGTTTACTGAAACCGTTTTACTCAGAGAAATTTGATAAAAACTAACATTGTGCTTGTTCATTTATCTGCGGTATTATGAGATGTTGTTGAAAACAATTGGCAATACTCTATTCTGCAATTCTTGAATGCTCCTTGATGTTATTTGCATTTTAATTGATGATGACCCCATATATTTATAATATCAGGAGAAGGTAAGCCAGACATTCCTGAATCCTGGCACTGTGAGTTACTGACCAAGTGACAGTAGCAAACACTTTGGCACTCTTTTCTGCACTGCAGAGCTGGGGAATATGTTAGGGAGTGGAATTTAATTTCAAATTTGATTTGACTTATATTTAAGTGTTGTGGTTCACTTGTACAAATAACACTGCCGGGTATGATGTGAAGTGAAATGAGAGAGTTGAGGTACTGACTCGGTTTTAGTCGTAATGAGCAATGCGGACACACTTGCATACAACTACAAATGGAAAAAAACAGCACCAGCAATGAGAATAAGCTACAGCGTATGTGCTGCTGTAATATACCACAGGACTATAAATCCAGTTTTACTATGATATTTGGTTAGCTTGTTGGGTAAGGACTTCAGCTATTGCTATGGTTCATACTTTCTAGAATTATTTTGTTTTCCTTTGTTTGAAATTGGCAAAATCATAAAGTTAAAAAAAATAAGGAAAAAAAGTCCTTGTTAGAAAGTCCAAGAGAGATATCTAGCAGATGTTCATGAAGGACATCCAGCAGATGGCTAGTTAACATCCTGGACACTGACACAATTTTCTCTTTGAGGCTATTTTTCAGCCATGATGTGATACGTAGCCTACTGTGTGCTGAAACAATCGGATCATTCCAAGTTATTAGTTAGTGTCAAATAGCCTATTGCTGTTCTGTCAGATACTGCTGGCATCAGAGGATGACAAAGGTGTCTTTTGGAGTTGTGCCTTCACACATTATAAGTGGTAATACCAGATTGTGAGACAAAACTGCCCTAAAAGATCAGCAAAGTTCACATTTGGAGGCTGGTGGGTGGTGGTGGAAGACATTACAAATTTGTCATGTAAAATACTATGTTTATGTACTTGTTTGGAAATTCTGTCTTGGATTTTTTGTTTTGTTTTTTATTTTCATTTCTTTGGTTGAAATATGCATCTTTATGGCATTAATCCTGAAAAGTGCAAAAGACACTTACCCAGTGTGTTTAAATATGAAACCAAGCAGTCCATACATAACAAGTTATGAGTGAGACCTGTCTTACAATTGCCGTAATCCAGTGCATCATGGCACCAAACCTAATGATACCATTTGCTTTGAGATGGCACCAGTATTTGAGGTGCTTGGAAGTTGCAATGTAACAGTTAACCACTTATGGATCTTTAAAAAGGCAAACTCCTTTTTTGAGGAGCAGTTACTCGTTAAAATCACCATGACATAACCAGTTATGCATTTCTTTAATCTGTTCAGCAATAAATCATATCCCATGACTGTAGAAAGTATCTATAGTCATAGCTGTGAGCTATTTTAAAATTTTACAACTGGCTTCTGCCAGTCCGACAACCCCCAATTGCAGCTATTTTGGCAGAGGTGTGTGTTTTTGTTTATCCAACATGGGACTAGACACTTTCTCACTTGTGCATTGTTATACAGTATTTTGGTACTATGAATTGCCCCACATACATCTGGCTTCTCTGTCCTTTTCTTTTTCCTTTGTCTTATTTCCTAATTTCTCATTGTTTTTATCTGAGCTGTCTTCCCCTTATCTTTTGATCCATTCCTCCCACCTGTGTTAATTTTGACAGCAAATATTTATTTTGTTTTAGTCATAGTCTTTTGACTAAAATGTCATTTAGTTTTAGTCATAACTTACTGGAGCTCCATGTTGCTCCACATAGTTTACAAAGCGTTTCATTTTCTTTTACATCAAATGTGAAATGTGGCCATTTGTCTACTCTTCTGTTCCTCCCAAGCGTTGACATATTATGGGTTTTCACAATAGCACTCTGCCGCCTTTTCACTTTCTCCCTTTGCCATTTCTAACTCTTGAAGAAAATGATCACCATCGAGTGGGGCTCTATAAGAGTGAGTGACAACTGGTTAAATTTAAATTGAAGCAAGAGACTCAGTCCCTTTGTTAACTATATAGAAACAGTATGTTTCCACATAGTAGGTTAACACTATATTAAGAAGAAGATAAAACTTCAACTTTTCAGACAATTACAGGATAGTTTTTACTGAGCTTGAGATTCTGTGTGTGCCCACAAAATAAATGACTAATGTCAGCCAAGATGCAATTTCCTCTTTTTCCTCCATGTTTTTTTTTTTTTTTTGATTAATTTGATCATTT
>VUQS01047266.1:20094-32928 GCA_015108495.1 Heterochromis multidens
TCATTTAGTTTCTAAAGACTTGGCAACCACCATCAGCAGCCCGTCACCTTTATGGACTTTTCATGGAGCGAGTAGGAGTAGTTCACATTGATCTTTAGCAACCGATCGCTAGTGGGTGTGCACTGATAGCTAGCACCACAGTTTGTCTTCCACTGTGACCGCCATGGCAAAAGAGTGGGAGGCACTTTGGATCCACTCCATGTCCCCTTATTGACCTTTAGTCTGTCGATGAAAATGCTCCTCTTTGCTTAATGCACCTTGGCAGGGCTTAAATGTACCTTTTATAATGTCAGTACCTTGCTTGAGCTGCTGCTTTTCAAGGGTTCTTATTTTGTCTGTAAATATAGATATAATGCCATTTTATTTTGAAAGAACTATGCTTCTGCTTCTGTTTTATGTCTTAAATGGCTCAAGGTAGAGGAGGTAGTTTAATTAAAAAAAATAAAAGGGCTCATTCAGAGGATCTGAGCATTACCAGAAGCAGCCCTCACACACTAAAACAGTATCACAGCCCTCCATGACAACCACTGCAAATTGTTTTACAAATTGTGTGTTAACCAAAAATGAACAAAGACACACCATTAATCGCCAATTTGCATATCTTCTATCTTCTCTTCAAATAATTTGAGTCCTCTATGAAAAGAGCCGCTAAGAATTTAACTTTGACAGCAGACATTTTGATATGTTAAAGGAGGAAAGGAAGTGTTACTGACAGTGGTGGGGTCATTACTCAAAAATGTAATAAATTACACATTACTTGTTACTTAAAAAAAATAAAATAACGCATTACATGTATTACATTACTTAAGTACTCCCTGGAGAGAGTAATCCATTACACTCCTCTTCACATTATTTTTGTGTTCCTCTGTAACATATCCTAAAATGCAATGTCACATAATAAACAGTTAACAATATAAACCTGTCCCCATCCTAGTCAGGATATACATACTTTTTTTTATTTTATTTTATTTTATTAGTGTTTCAGGTTGAACACAAAGCTGGCAAAAAATTTCAAAGCGATTACCACTGCATTAATGCATTACATTACTGTGTTACCAGAAATGTAATGTGACAACAGTAACGTGTTACACCCAGTACTCGTTATTAAGTGTAAGTGTGTTCTTTTTAAGTAGCCTAATTTTCCAAGCCACCACACAAAATACAAACACAGAACCTGAAGCTGATACATCTTAACTTACATCCTCAATGCTATATTACATATGAAATATTAATGCTATGTTAAAATCCTGTGAACACCTATTGGTCTACATAAGAAATATTCTCCAATTATAAGTAGTGGTAGTAATGTTTTTAGTGGAACATTTAGGGAAAACCTGATACTGAAAAACAATATACTTTTTTCTTAAAAATAATTCAAACATACATTATAGTCATGACTATATTTTATAAATTAGAAACTTTAAGATGCCCATATTTAACTGTTATCTTGTAAATTATACTTGAATCTAAAACTGTTTCTTTCTGAAAAAAAAAAATAGTCTTTATAATTATGGTGTTGCTGTAAAATATAACTGCATGTCTTTGCCCTTACCCTGAACTCAGTTTTCTGTTACTGCACAAAAAGTTGTTTTTTTTTTTCTTTTACAGCAACCTTAGCCATGTCTTACAATGAAACACATTTGAACATCAAGATTGAAAAGCGTGTTTCTAAAATGGCCCCACCATGAAGTGAATATACTGTATAATTTTCTGTATAGCACCCACATCATTAAGCCACGACATGCACCTGGAAGTCAGAATTGGCATTAATCATCATCATTATCAAATGTTTATAGCAACAAACCACTCAGTTTATTGTTTTCCCTCACACTCATGTTACTGCATTGTTTTAGAAAACTCACACTGGCCTGTGTTTTCATCTGTCACAAATGAATCAATTGCAATGCAGAAGGTAACCCAGGGTACCCAGTTAGAATCCCTCAGAATCTTAAATAGACCTCCTAGGAGCTGCACACTCTGATATGTGATGTTAATTAAGTTTGTTTCATGTTTTCATAAATCTTACAAGTAAAAAGTCAAAATATTGGTCCTAGACAGGAGAACTTTTTTCTTCTGGGTGGAAATCATTTATGCAGACTTCTTTTGATTGTTACTCTTCTTTATCTGGCAACATGGTATCTGGACTAGTACCTTGCATGTCAGAAAATCACACTAAAGGGGGTATGCAGTATGTTAAAATGTGAAGGGTGTGTTACCTTTACCCTTATGTGTTCCCCTGGCTTATGACTTTGACATCTTCCAAGATGATGCTTTGGTTATAATTTTGGTGTTCATAGACTATCTCTTATCCTTCTGGTGATCATTTACTTTCTTGCCCAAGGTTATAGCTGATTCATATCCCACAGCAGTGGTGCATAATGTAATACACCACTCCAGTTTGTTCTGTAAATGTACGAGCAGAGAACTTAAAAATGTGGTGATATGCAAATATTTGCTTCTTTATTAAAAGAAAAACAATGAACTGATCTTACTGAAAAGCTGTGCCTGCATATTACAAAGCCTGATATAGCTTACAGTAATTCTCTGTGCCTTAGACCTCCATTATTGTACAAGAACTATTAAAAGCCCATCAGTGAGCCACAGTGTTGCAGTAGGTGACATGCTCTTTCATTATCACCAACAGCATTTTCATCATGCAGCTGTTCAGAACACAAAATGTGTATAAACCTGAAATACAAATACACTGTTTACCCAGTTGCTAAAAATTAAAGCTCCCAGCATGTTTAGCATATAACTACACATTTGGGGCTTGTTTTTTTTTTTTTTACATGTGACAAACAGGCTAAAGAAATTAAAATGCAATGAGACATGAAGTAACACTGGGCTTTGTTTACTATACTGTTATCCTTGAAGCTGCTCATTAGTTTGTGGTTAAGTCCTGAGTTTTTAGATAAGTTGTTTTTTGTTTTGTTTTGGGGTTTTTTGTTTTTCTGTTGTGTTCTGCTTCTCTGAGCAGCCTTAATCACATGGTTAATCATTTAAGTCTAAACTAAACTTCTAAAATCATGTTTCTAATTTCTTCACTTATAATTAATGCAAAAACACTAATACCAAAAAGATGGTGATTAGAAAAGCTCTGGAACCTGAAGTAATAGAATATGTAACTGACTAAGAGATAGGCATAGGCAGTTTCCCTGGCACTGACAGTGGATAATGTTCAGTCTGTACAGTATTGTGGGTGTCCATGAAGAGGAAAAAAAAAACTTTTATTATACCAGCTATAGCACTGATATGCTAAGTTCTTGTGAACAGAAAGATTACAGTGACTGCCAAAGATAGTGTGTGATGTGGACTGTTTTAGTGAAACCTTTCTCACAGAAGCCAACTCTGCTACTTAGGAGGCAAAGCTGCAAGATTCAAGTGCTACTATGCTACTAACACTTGATTTCTGTGATAGTGTCACCAAAAAAAAAAAAACTAACAAACTGTTTCCCATGTGTCACTGGAAGTGAGATGGCAACTATCATTGTACTTTTATTAGTTTGCCCAATTATTTGCTTTATTTATTAATTAAACATCTTACTGCCAGAGTTTCTATTAGACTACTGTAAATATGAGTTCAGATTTAGATTTCCAATATTATTAAATGAGTCTGTTATCCAGATGTTTGTTTTTGGCTACACAGATGTACATGAGCTGAAAATGTTTTCTCCTAGACTTTCTTCAAGGTTGGCAGGTCTGGCTAGACATATTTATTCCTGTCACTCTGCCCAGTAAATACAACAACAAAAGCACAAGTGGCTTTGTTCCAGTAAATGAAATGTCTCACTGATAGGAGGAAGAGAATCAATTGCTGTTTGCTTTACTGTGCGTAGGCAATGCAGAGACACTGTGACTGCAGCCATGGAAGAGCTATCGGGAAATACTTCAGATCGATTGCTTCAGGACTCAGACCAACACTCCATCAACGACACAGCAAAGGCAGAACGGTGGCATGTTTTCTCTGTTTGTTTGTTCCTTAGTTAACAAGATCCATTCTGATCTTCCTCCGAAAAGCACAAAGAGATGAGACATGGTATTCTGATGGCAACATAACATATTATGCTGGCTATAGATTCTCAAGATTTTTTTGTACACAGTGTTGAGACTAACTCAGCACTCTTGGCTTTAATGCAACTCCCATTTTCATAAAGAAATGAGCTTCAGGAGCCAAAACGAACTTTGAGATCTATCATTTAGTAAGTGACCTTGAGAGTCATGATGTTTGCTAGCTGCTGTAAACTGTGATTACATTTGCATGACAGTGTGTGACTTATCTAAAAGTGCTTATCTTAGTGTGCTGTGTGTATGTCTTGTTTGAGAGAAGCGTGTGCACCCTGTGATGCCAATGAAGACGTGACTAGAACCTCAGTTGGCCACTTTGTGCTCTCATTATGCAGGATTTGCTTGGACTCTCATACCCAATTACCTATTTTGCTTTCAAACATACACACACATATGTACATGTTGCCCTGAGTATGGAAAACACATCCCCAAACACATAAGATAAGGACAGGTACTAAGAGCTATAAACATGAAAGCAAGTATGTTAAAAGCTTCTAAGGACAGGTATGTATCAGTAAAAGTGCACATACACACAAAAACATGTACTCATCTTCACTAGTCCTTTTATTTGCCTGAATATTTTAACAAACAAACTCCCTCTTTGCCTGCCCTTAAACCTGATTCCTCAAATGGTCTGCCCCACGGCTCTTCACCAGCGTCTTATTTCTCTTCTCTGTGCTGTCTACACCATGCATGCTTTAGTAGAATTAATAGAAATCTCCAAGGCTCATCCCAGTAAAATCGGTGCCATGTGCTGTGCTGTCTGCCAGCCTGTAATCCATGTATAATGCATCCTGTCTTTCCCCTCGCTCTTATTCAGCAGAGGTGAAGAGAAGCTTAGTGAGTAGATGCCAAGTATGACCGCATAGCAGGGACCAGCCACGATAAGATAAATATTATAGATAAAGACACTGAGAAAGAAGCAAAGTGGATTGTTGAACAGGTAGTGGACAAACAAAAGAGGAGAAGCGATGAATAACAATGTAGAGAAAGAAGATTATATGTGAACAGAATTTAACAAAAATACTGGGAATGAATCTTTGCAAGTCAATAAATATACCAAATGTGGAAGGAAAGTGTTCAGATGCAGGTTCTTGACTAATTCAAAGAGAACACAACGTAAGTTGTCTCAGTAAGTTGTTGGGCCACCACATACTGCTAGAACAACTTCAGTAAATCTTGGCATTGAGTTCAAAAACACAGTTAGACAGGATGAATCAAGAATTGGAACACTCACAATAAAAAATGTTTTAGTAACAGCCTGCCTGATTGTGGTAATCATTTCATAGAAATTACATTTAAGAGATGAAGAGAAACATGAAGGAAAACACTTTATGCACCACTGTTTGAGAAATAGAAAAAAAAAAAAATCAAATATGCATGAGAAATTCTCTGAAAACATGACCAGAAATTAGATTTTAGATTAGTCTGTTTTTTTTCCCCTTTCTTTCTTTTTTAAATTTACTGTGGATGGAATATAGCACAAAATGCTCTTAAAGCCATGTCAGCAACCACTTTCCCAAGCCGTAGTTTGTTTTTTTTTTCTAAACAGGAAGAAAGTCATTACAAAATAATTGTCATTCTCACAAATCTATCATTTATATTATAAACATAATGGGCTGTTATGACGGGAGGAAAGTGACATTGGATGCATTTGTTTACAATGCTAATGTCACTTCACTGTCAGGAACTACCCAGGGGTTCCCATTGTGAAAGCATCTGCTTTTATAAATTGTATAGTATGCTCCTCCATAACTGATATATATATACAAAACTTTTTCCCACAGTAACAAAACAACTAAAGAGACTAAACTATTTCACTCTAAAGTTTATTTGCCTTTCTATATAATATACACTCATTGGTTTGTTAGGTAGACCTCACTGGTACCCGGTTGGACCCCCTTTTGCCTTTAGAACTGCTTTAATTCTTCAGGTCTGGAAACATTCCTCAGAGATTTTCATCTATATTGACATGATAGCATCACACAGTTGCAGATTTGAGATCTGGTGACTGTGGAGGCCATATGAGTGCAGTGAACTCACTGTCATGTTTAACAAACCAGTTTGAGATTATTTGAGTGTTGTGACATGCTGTGTTATCTTGGTGGAAGCAGCCATCAGAAGATGGGTACACTGTGGTCATAAAGGGATGGACATGGTGATATTTGGATAATGCTCAGTTGCTACTAAATGGCCCATAGTGTTCCAAGACAATATCCCCCTCACCATTACACCACCACAACCAATCTGAACAATTGATACAAGGCTGGATGGATCCATGCCTTCATGCTGTTGCCAAATTCTGGCCTACCATCTGAAGGTTGCAACAGAAATCGAGACTCATCACACCAGGCAATATCCTATCAGCTTTTTTGGACCATTCTCTGTAAACCTTAGAGATGGTTGAGTGGGAAAATCCCAGTAGATCAGCAGTCTCTAAAATACTCAGACCAGCCTGTCTGATACCAACAACCATGCCACGTTCAAAGTCACTTATATCACCTTACTTACCCATTCTAAAGCCTGGTTTGAACTTCAGCAGGTCATCTTGACCATGTTGAAATGCCTAAATACACTGAGCTGCTGCCATGTGATTGAATGATTAGGTATTTGCCTTAAAGAGCAATTGAACAGGTGTGCCTAAGAAAGTGGCTGGTGAGTGTATATGTGATCAATCTATTTGTTTCAGCATATGTGTAACTATAAACATTCAACATAAAGATAAAGTTTTTTTATTACTTTTCAAACTTTTTAATGAATTCTTTCCTTCTTCAAATTAGCTTCTGTTTTTTTTCTTTTTTTTAAATCAATTTTAGTGAGGAATGTACTAGCCTACCTGATTCTTTTATCCTTATTGTTACAACAGAGTTTAAAGCACAGACTGTCATGGTGCTGTTGAAATTCTTTTAGATAATATGAAACTTGTAACATTAAAAAGAACAGTGTAAAAGTTGAAAGTAAAGGGAAAAATATTACATGAAGATTACATAGAGACTGAATTTTTCTGAGTAAGATTTATTAGATGTTCTGTTACGGCACTAGCAGCACTTGGGTAAAGGAAAGATCATGGTCTTAGTCCATTTTTGAACAAGGCTGTAACATGACAAAATGTGGAACAAGTGAAGCGCTGTTAATACTTTCCAGATGCACTGTATATTGATCTTAAGCTCCTGTGTTGCCTTTAGCATTCTTCTACCTGCAAATATCACTGTATTACTTATCTGTGTCTTTGTCAGACGCTAACAGGGATCTAAATAAATAAACAAATAAGCCAAATTAGCTAACCACCTTGACTTAGCTAGCTGAACCCAATGTTGTTCATTCTGTGATACCTGTGGAGCCAATACCTCCTAAATGATTTGATTGCTTTGCCCTGAACATGGATCTGTTTGGTAAACTGTTCTCATTTGTAATCCTGTATTTACTGATACAAATATTTCTGGTCGGGCAGACACGGGAAGTGATACCAGCCGTGTCTTCAAAATTGTTAAGTCAAACTCTCACAATCTCAAGTTGGATGCTTAACCCCAATCTTGTTCTCATTTTTGCGATGCCATTTTTGAGGACTTGACAGTTTCCCTAATTTCTCCTCATCTAATTGCATTGTGCCACCTACAGTGATCCCTTATTTCGAATTGCCTAAAGGCCTTTTACTTAAATTCTTCCTCATTACCACATCACCTGAATGATTAACCAGTCCTAATATAAAGATACAACTTTTGCTTTAATCAAAAAGTTGGTGGAAATTGTATTTAAATCAATATGAATTTGCTATATTTTTCTCTTCAAGACCCCATCAAATGAAAGTCAAGTTTTTAACCTTAACATGACCATGTGATTTTTATGAGGGGCCCGCATTCAAAATTAACACTGGATTCATGGAACATGTGTCTTCAATCCCACACCCCCATTTGTCTATATAAGGAAACTCTTTACCTCATATTAAACAAAACATCCATATTCTTCATCAAAAATACTGGGATATTGCCAAGAAAATAGACTGTAATTGATGACATCCAACAACTATTAAAGTCATTTTTAATGAACAATAAGTTATTTACATTTAATATTTTATTGTTATGTTTTTTTTTTTTTTTTTTTTTTTTTTTTTTTTTTTTTTTTGCTCTTTCACAATCCTCCTGACATACAAGCACTGTGTTTTCCTGTCCTGCTTAACAAAACACAGACTTCAGCAGTTGGACTGCTGCTGTGTCTATCTCTAAGTAGTAAGAGAACTTGTGAGTGAGTGGGGGAGTTGCAGAGGGGAATTTGGGGGCAGACTGCAGGCAAGCAGCAGAAGGGTGAGGCAAAGACTCATTTTTATGTTCGTTCAACCACATACAGTAAATAATGTGAAAGTGTAGTGTTAAATCTAAGTATGTCATTCTGATGAACAAATTAGTTTTGGGGGGTTTAATTAAATAATGCCATGAGAAGAAGAGCATCTATCTACGGATCAAACAAAGTCAGGCAAATGAGCTCAGAAGTGAATTTAACAGTACAGATACCCTAGCATCTGTATAGTATCAGTATAGATTGCATTTTTTAAAACCAAAACAGCTTTTCTCTATTACAAATGGTGATCTCTTAAAAAGTTAAATCAACAGTCCCAACCATGGATATTCTTTTTCTCTTTGTTTTGAAAGCTTTTAATTCCTATTTGTACAAGAGACAGAACATTCAACAAGTTCTTTCTTCAGAGAAGTGTAGTTTCTGTAGTTGCATCTGACTTGTTCTCTAATTTCTAATGATTAGATTCTATTTTCCGTTTCTGATTACAGAGTCAAGTGGGAGTCAGGCAGAAGAACAGGTGTCTGAATCTGTAGTGTGGCAAGCCAATTTTCAGTTAAACAGACGGAGTACCTTTTAGCTGTTCCTGTTCAGGGTCTTTTCAATTCAGTGTTTGAATTCAGAGTCATTGTTACTCTTAGTCTTGAACTTGATGTCAGTCAATTAATATGACTGGCTAATGCTGTTTTTGGTGCCACCGTTCACTCATTGTCTTCATTACTTCATTCCTGCCTGCTGTTTTCCTGTTGCTAACTCACTTGTCATTTAAGACCACTTGCAAATGAAGCAAATAATGTTGATTACCTCATTACAACAGCACATGTCAACTCTGGGATATATTGCACAGTATGTGAACAGTCAATTCTTAAAGTCAGAGTGTTTGATGTATTCATTGAGCTGGTTTAAAGACACAATCACAAAGAGGGTGCTACACCAATAATGGCCTCTAGCAGGTTGCCGTGGTCCCGACTTGTCTACAATCACATGCCAACTACTGGCCATGCAGTAGTGAAAATTGAAAAACAAACTGGAAATGGAGAATGTTTATCTTCAAAGTGGACGTAGGCCTTACCGCTGCAACTAACACATCTCAAAAAGATGCAACTGTTATCTGCTAGCAACCACAGCAATTGCAAGGAAGTTTTCAGTGCAGCACCGTATACATCTTCACAACTAATTTCACCTAGTGGCTGCCTGCAACTGGGTGGTAAATGAAACAGTGGAGTATTTTAATGGAAACATGTTAAGCAATGGATTTTAGCACATGACCTAATCAGAATAAACAGCATAACACCAAATGAACAAGTAGATCAAGAGGTGAGACAAATTTATCAGACATAAATTCTCTAGAGCAGTGTGCTATTTTAATTTCAGCTTAGTTTTGTGGCATCAAAAAGAATCAGTGCTTTAACAGTTCTGGTATTTGAGAAAGAAAAAAACTGTGCACATGTAATGTAATTTAAATGCCATGGATAACTCCAGTTATAATTGTCTAGCTTTGAAGTTCCAGATTATGTTCTCACAAAACTGCCTAAATGATATGCAGCAAAATGAAAGCAGACAGTGTTTCTGTACAGAGTTTTGCCACTGTTAAAATTTAACCAATAAATTTAATGGATGGTAATGTCACAGTTATTTCAACACTTGGATGTCTTGTCTTCAAATCTTGTGGTCATTCATCTCCCTTTGTTTATTTTAGAGTGCTAGAATTCTGTTTGTGTTGTCTTCAGTTTATGTGGACCTCTGGCATGTGTTCACTCTTTCACTACTATACTATTCCTTTCAACCTTATATCCAGTGAAGTATGGTATAGCAAGTATTTAGTGGTGAACTAATGATGATTATTGTAGATGTAAAAATTTCACAGGATTGCAAATTCTTCCATGGAAAAAATGCAGTGGTAATATATTTTAAAAAATGGTCTATGATTGTGTCATATGCATTTGTCTTTTATAGTACAGCCTAATGTTGCCTGGAAAGCCACACTGGAACAAATCAAAAATGCATGTTTTCCTGCTCTAAGCTGCAACTTGGAACATTACATCATTTTTTTTCCCAGTTAATTTAGGCATTTTAACTGAACAAAAGGAACGCCAAACATGCAATCCAGAATTCACAAATATAACTGCAAGTGAGACCATTTTCAAACAGCACGTGAGTAGTAGTTGGTGAAACAGACTCAAAGCTCTCAAAATAATTCCCACAGTTATACCAGAAACAGCAAAATACAGTATGTACCACACGTAACTAGGCTCACAGAAACACATGAATTCTAACATATGTGTTCTCCATTTACAATTCTCAATATTAACTCATTTTGAGACACTCACTAGGCACAAATTGGCTGGTAATCTATTAATTAGCATCCCAGGGAAAGTTTCATTCTTCAGAAAACTAAAGTTCAGAGCACACACCTACACATTTCCTTACACAAACAGATACACTAGCCTGGCAGAAGCTCTTTTTTAGCATATGCAAAAATGTAATGAATAATCAGTGTTCATCAAGCAATGACAAACATTCCTTACAAAGGGTTATTAACAAAATTCACTCCTGGTGAAAAAAAAGATACATTAATATAGCATACAAGGTAAAAGCAAGATGATTAAAATGGCTCACAAAAACAGCAGATGCATATTCAGTACCGTACTGGAAGTACAAGGACAAATAACAATATCAAATAACAAACAAACAACTTAAAGTCAACATAACAGAGGCTCAGTGAAGAGTTATGCAATGTAAGGTACAATAAAAAGACCCTACAATAATAGAGATAAAACCCCAACAATCAGACAACCCCCTATGAGCAAGCACTTGGCGACAGTGGGAACGAAAAACTCCCTTTTAACAGGAAGAAACTTCAGGTAGAACCAGGCTCAGGGAGGGGCAGCCATCTGCCGCAACCAGTTGGAGGTGAGGACAATAGTAATGTCATATATTGCACAAACACTGTTCCAACATATCTGCAAAATGAAGTTGAGGAGTATTTTAGGTATGACTGATTTAAAGAGACACAAACAGACAAGAGCATTAACAAACATTATCTAATTACAATTTTTATTTATTGCTGATGCATGACAAAGCCTTTTCTTCTTCTTCTTCTTCTTCTTCTCCTCCTTCTTCTCCTTCTCCTCCTCCTCCTCCTCCTCCTAGGGCTGCCACACCACAGCGGGCCTTCCTCCATCTCAACCTATCCCTAGCATCCTCCTCTGTCACACCGACCCTCTACATGTCATCCTTCACTACATCCATTCATATACTCATTTCTACTCCTGTCCATCTTGGACACTCCCTATGAAAATCTTAGCCTCTTCAACTCTACCACCGCCAACTTGGCCTCCTGTCTTTTTGTTAGTGCCACCTTTTCCAAACCATACATCTAGCAGGTCTCACTACAATCTTGTAAATCTTCCCTTTCACTCTTGCTGCTATTTTTCTGTCACAAATACTTTTGTCACTCCACCCTGCCTGCACTCTCTTCTTCACCTCTCGCACATCTCTTGTCTGTTGCTTTGTATGGTTAAACCCAGGTTTTTAAACTCATCTACCTTAACTATCTCTACTCCTTCCATGTTCACCTTTCCACCTGTTTCCCTCTCATTAACACACATATTCTGTCTTGCTTCTACTGACTTTCATTCCTCTTCTCTGCAGTGTATACTCTCTCTCACTCTCTCTTCCGCCAGGTTCTTTTTCTGTTCTGGATATTTAGAACAGGTTGGAAGAACAAGGCCGAAAAGCGACATACAGAATATGAAATGCAGTTGCAGAACTAGAGGAATTAATAACAGGTTTGGTAAGAAATTTGGAATTGGGATTTAACAGTGTGTGGTGCAAAAAATTTTTCTAAAGCTTGTATATCTGATTTTACCCTTCTTGCCTGTTTAGCTGAATTCCATCCTTTCCCCCAGTGACCTTCCAGTGACAATGCCAGAATACTGTAGTAACTGCAAACTCCAACCAGAAACAAAGCAAAAAACCAAAAGGAAATGGACTTCCTGTAAGTCTCTTGATGCATGCTCAATAATCCAGGTAAATCCTGTAGGTGTGAGTCTATTCACACCTACAGGCCAGTGGCCACTCTTTCAGTGATGAGGACGTACACATCCTGGACAGGGAGGAACGCTGGTTTGAACGGGGAGTCAAGGAGGCCATTTACGTGAAAAGGGAAAGACCATCTCTGAACCGAGGAGGGGGCCTAAGGGTACATCTTTCACCATCTTACAATGCTGTGATTGCAGCCATTCCCCAATCTCTGTGAATGGTACTCATGGCCATTGATCAATAGTCATGACAATTTGCATACTATTGATCATGAAACTGACCAAATGGCCCATTGTTAGTCAATGGTGCTGGTTTCTGTCATTATGCTATGTACTGTTTATAAGGTTGGGGAAGTCTGCAGTCAGCTGAGACTGAAGAAGTTACCAGTTGGCAACGAAACGTTTCTCCCACAAAAAAAAAAAAAAAACGCCACGT
>VUQS01047269.1:0-14371 GCA_015108495.1 Heterochromis multidens
TAAGGCTGGGGAAGTCTGCAGTCAGCTGAGACTGAAGAAGTTACCAGTTGGTAAACGAAACGTTTCTCCCACTAAAAAACGCCACGTCCAGATGAACAGATTCAACTTTTTGGGATTCTTTTACCTGGATTATTGAGCATGCATCAAGAGACTCCTATGAACACATTCTGACCCATTTTAAAAACCACAGCTTTGCAGTATGAGAGGACAAGGCACTTACCTTTATAGGATCAGTTTGATGAGCTTCACTTGCTTCTCATTCGGTGCAACACATTCCCAACAGTTTGATACTGCTGCTATACCAGGAGACAACCACTAGAGTATGCCCTGTTTGAGTTTTTTTAAAGGTCAGCACTCAAAAGTTTTTTTTTCCTTTTGTTATTAAAAATTAGTTTTTTCTTCTGAGCTTCTCCAAGATGAACACACCACTCATTAAAACATATTTAAAACTCTTAAGTAATGGTTTAAAGGCAAACAACTCTGTTCATTTAAACTTTCATCATGGGGGAAAACTCTTTCACAGACATGTTGTACAAGACTTTCTGCAGTTTGAAACCACAAACTGTTGGACAGAGTCAGGTTAAAGTGTCCCTGCATGTTGGTTCCCCAATATTGCTGCAGCAGTGTGTTAGATGTGTTTGTCTCCACCTACAGTTCATCCAGAGAAGTTCAGTCAGAGTAATGTAACCGTCACTCAATGTTTTGGGGTGAAAAAAGCGAGCAAACTTCATGCTCTTCTGTACACATCGGTTCAAAATATTGTAGAATTTATGATTTAAAAAGGAGATCTGTTTATTCAAATTTGACTGGCGATCTGTCCAGGGTGTACCCTGCCTCTCGCCCTGTGGCAGCTGGGATAGGTTCCAGCCCCCCCGCGACCCTGAATTGGATAAGCGGAAGAGAATGGATGGATGGATGTTTATTCAAATTTTTTGAACCCTTATAGAGATCTGCAACATTTTTGTTTTTAATTGAAGAAAACGCTCTTTAATATGAATTCCACACAGCACCTTCCAGGTATTTGAGTACCTGAAGTTTGCCACATTGTTGGAAGATTTATGCCCTTTAAGACAGTAGCGCTAGGCTTACAATTTGAGCTTTGCAAGACACCTTTTGTCTTACAAAGTTATAAAAGGCAACTTTTTGTGGTCCTTAAAATGTTTAGTGATGGTGGGTTTAATCTACCTGAGCCCATGGTAATTTAAAACCAAAAACACTGTCTTATACAGCAAAAACAAAAATTTGGGTTACATGCCCATTTAAAGTTTTTTTTTTCTTTCTCTAAACAAACATCCATGACTGCTGAGTTATTGTAGCTGTAGTAGAAACAGGTTTTTAGAATTTTTGCTCAAAAATCAACCAAAGAAATTCATTAGAAGGGTTGATCTTTAGTTAACTGACTAATCAACTCTGGATAGTCTGAGATTTCAGTAGGAACTATTATCTAAATTATAAGTTATAAACTAAGATACTGTAGGCTACTGTCTTATTCGCAGGGGGTCACCACAGCACACCAAAGCAATTTGTGTCTCCTCCCAGAATCAAACCAGGGATCTTTTGCTTGTTAGGCAAACATGTAAGCCACTACACAATGGAGCCACAGGAAGTGCCTACCTACTGAAATAAAAAAAAAAACAGTTTTTCTAAGTTTTTTTTTTTTTCAAAAAAATCCAAGACTGCTGCAGCTGTAGCAAGTCTATTAATTCTGCTGACTTTTCCCACAATGCGCCACATCTACACCATTCATTTTTAACTTTCATTAAGCAGAAAAACACAGCTAACACACTCCATCTGCTGAGGACTATCATGATACGACTAAACGCTCCAAAACTGCTTCAAAATGAACAGTGTTTAAACTGTGCTGTTAACTATGATTTCCAGGGGAAAAGACTGAACCCTGAACCTCAGCTTTTGAGGTTCTCAAGTAAAAAGGAAATTTAAATGTCTGCTTTTTCCTGAACACCACATGTGATATGAAGAAAAGCTCCAAATCAGACACAAAACCACGTTGTGGTGCAAGAACTGTTTGATCTTCTGCAATGCCTATGTGGGTGGTGAGGTGCAGCTAATTTTACCCAAACATCATTTTGGTCACATAGCATCTTTAATACCACCATTATAATAATTAGGATATCAAAAGTATTGAGTATACATACATAATTTGCATTGCGGTACACAAATCTGAGCTGATTTATGTGTTAATATCTTTCATTTGTTCTCAGGATCAACTTTTATTATCTTGACATTGTGCTGATACATTAAATCGTCCTGAAGAACTATTTCAGGAAGGAGAACATTTAATTGGACATGTATTGTTAAGCAATATAAAAAGTTTTTTTTTTTTTGATATTTCCAAATGTAACTTGAATCCTATAGTCTACTACTTTCCAATACCAATAGTCAAGAATCTTGATATAAGCCAAACTAGAGTCCATGTCACCAAAATCAAAGTACTTCAGGTAGGTTCCTTCACCTACAGTTGTCTGGATATTCTGTAGTTTTTCTTCTCTTTTTTGCAGTTAAGTTCTTGAAGCTGTGGGAACAGTCTATTGAAGCCATGCCTGTTTTTATAACAGTCCCATTAAATGGATTCTCAGGAGTCTGAAGATGTACGAGTGTCTATGTGTGTATTGGTTGAGGAAAGCGTGGGTGAAAAATGGTGAAGCACCCCACTTTCCTCTCTCCTCCACCACCGTTATGGTCTCAGTCTGTGCTGCCTGTCAGACGCTGGTGATGGAGGCCAGGCAGTTCGATGACTTCTGGAGTTTCTCAGGCTGTGTGGTGGGGGGCTCTGGGATGGTGCGAAAGCTGAATGGCAGTCCGATACTACTGGTGCCAATGTGGCCGGGGCTCAGCGCTGGATTTTGCCGTCTATTGCTTTCCACTATGCTGGATGTGTTGGATGCAAGGCTTTCACGTGTCCTGCACGACAAAGACGACATGACATCAAGTTTTTTGTTTCAAAAATTGGGTTACATGAAATGAGGTTGAGAAAGGAACAGAGTAGAATCCCACTGAAATACTACTGATAGCATTTTAAAGCACACATTGAAGACTGAGAAAAAAGCTGATAAGTTATTGTTATTGACAAAATTTGTATATTATAAGACAAAAAGGTAATGCAAATCAAAGAAAAGTAATCCGAGTGTTAGTAATACAACACCGTATAACGATCTGGCACATGTTGATTATGCTAATTATTTTCTTCTTGTATCTTTAAGCCCAATATGTATTTCCAAATACAGAGTATATATTTATTTATTTATAAATAAATATTGGTCTTTGTAGGAAGGCTACATATACAGCATAGTTAAAATATGTATTACAATGGCTATTCCATTTTATACATGAAGATCAGTGTGTGAAAACCGCTGTACAGCTCAGAAGATACCATCAAGGTTATATTCTCTTTTGTCAGATAGAAAAGTTTACAAAATGGGAGGTTGTACTGTAACTCAAAGATGAGTGAGTTTGAAAGGCAAAGATTTATAACAGTAAGGCAGGTTTAATGACAGATGTAGCATCCAGTGTTTTTGGAGCTTGATCCATGCACAAAAAGACGAGGTAGCTCGGCCTCAACTGAAATTTGGTTTGAAGTTTTACTTTTTAAAACGATCAAATGAGAGCATGGATACCTTCTGGAAGCCTACTGTTACTTGTAACTGTCTGTCAGTTAATCCAGAGTTGGTTCACGAATGATTCTCAAACATTAAACTGGCTTCATGTTTCACTCAAGAAGCAGAAATGGCTTACAAAACATACACTTGTAACCACTAAAATATGTAGCTGAAATAGCTGTTTATCATGTCGTTGAGTACCTCTGTCTACCTTCGTGCATTTTTGAAAGTTGAGACAAAAAAAGTCTGTTTTGATACTGTTTCACTATATGGACAAAAGGATTGGGCCACGCTTCTTTATCTTTGAATTCAGGTGTTTTCAGTCCCATCGCCACAGATGTATAAAATCAAGCACCTAGCCACGCAGTCTGCCTTTACAGACATTTGTGAAAAATGGGTCGTTCTAAAGAGCTCAATGAGTTTGAGCGTGGTACTGTAATAGGATGCCACCATTGCAACAAGTCAGTTTGTGACATTTCTTCTCTCCTAGATATTTCACGATCAACTGTAAGTGGTATTATTGCAAAATTGAAGCATTTGGTGGAAACGAAACCAAAACTGAACCACAGCAGCTCAGCTACGAAGAGGCAGACCACATAAAGTTACAGAGCAGGGTTGCCAAGTGCTGAGGCACATATTGAGTAAAAGTCTCCAACGCCCTGCTGACTCATAACTGCAGAGCTCCAAACCTCCTCTGACATTAACATCAGCACAAACACTGTACACCAGGAGCTTCACGGCATGGTTTTAGATGGCCGAGCAGCTCCTGTAACTGTACTGTGTAGGTGGCCCAGTGCTTTTGTCCATATAGTATATTATACAATCACTTTTAGAAGTAAATTACTGTCTCCAAATCAAAAAAGAAAGTAATGACCATAGAGAGTAGAATACATGGATGCAGCTTCCGGGTTTGAAAAATGAAGCCAAAGCAGAAGTGCCTGAAAACCAGCATTCTGTCTGAAGGCCAGCAGAGGGCTGTGGTGTCAAAAAGACTTCTGGTCTGGTCTGGTCTTATAGAAGTCTATGTGACTTATGGGCTCAGTCACTCATTTTGGGTCATACTGAATGAAAAAAAAAATAGGTCTATGTTGTAAATCTTGGTCATACCATGTTTCTAAATAGAATATTTTCTGTGGTATGAAATTGCACAGTCATTGGCTAACGAGTTGTCAATCACAAGGCATTAGCCAGTGAGCGTGCAGTTTCACAGTCAGACCCTTCCCTCCTCTTCAGATCTGGTTTTTTTTTTCCAACCAAGATGGTGATGGTGGAAACGCTCATCTCAAGGAATCTAAACAGAACTTCGCAAACCAACAAGTGACATCATGGTAGCTACGTCCATCTATGTCCATACTGTTTATGGTAATGACACAAGCATGTCACAACTCAGTCTCATCTACTGTGTGTTCGTGTTTGAATTACAAAATTGCTTTACATGCCAATCCTATAAGACCAACCAACAGAATTTAGTTAATAAGCTGCTGGTAACCAGATTTATTTATTGCTTGCCATCATGAAACTGATATTAATGCATGCTATTTTGCTCACTTTCGTCTATTTAGTAAAAGTATAAGAATAATTGTGAGGGTGTTCACACTTTGAGTTACACATACACAAATCTCATTCTGTGGTTTAAACAAACCAGTTGACAGCTAAATAAGCACATCGGTGGGTGAGCACAAACCAGCATCCTCAATGGCTGGTCTTAGACTTATATACAGAACCTTTACAGCACTATTACCAAAGCTTCCTTAGCCTAGTGATAAGGAAACAGTGTAACATGACATAGATATGAGCAGTCTCAGATGGGTCAATCATTACACAGCTACAGTAAATGCATTTATAAGGAGGAAGGACTGGACAAAATATCAATCGTCAAACACTGAACAATAGTAATTAAAGGATTCTTTGGCCTTGGAGCTTTTACACTGACCCATGACATCTTTCACTAAACTTTGGGTGAAGGAAGCTTTAATTTATTTCCATAAACCACAGGTATCAATATCTGCTTTAGAGCAAATATTCAGGCTCTCGTGTGTTCTACTTCAGCTTCCTAACCACACTATAAGTTGCAGTTTTATGTCATATACAAGTTTACTTTGGCACATACCTGGGGGAGTTGAATCCACTGTCCACCGTGACACTGCTGCTGTCCATGCTGTCCAAACGGGCAGAGTGGGCTGACTTCTGGCTGCTGCTGTTCTCCGTCTCCTTGGGGCTGAGTAAAGTCAGATTGGTCTCCAGTTTTCGCTGCAGATCGTGGTCCTTTTCCCGTTCCAGGAGCCACTGCATGGTTCCCTCCCCACCACCACCACTGCCTCCACCATTACCACCCCCTTCCCCATGGTCTTTGTTGTCCTCTGCCGAAGCCAACTCTTTGTGCGAGTCCTCCTCTGGCTCTTCCTCTTCCTCATCGTCTGATACATTATAATAGTCAAAGGAGGCGGAGGGGACTGTTGGCTCTAAGCAGCCCTGTAAAACTGCAGGTGACGCTGAGGAAGCCGCTGAATTGGAAGGCTGCTGGGGCTCAGGATTGTCTAGGGCCTCTGTTGATTTGGCATGTGAGGCTTTCCGCAATGTGCCAGACTTGGTGTAGCTGCTGTCCACGTAGCTGGTGGACAAGGCATTGTGTGGAGGTTTGAACAAAGTGTCCTTGCTGAAAATTTCTTTCCTCTTGATCACCATACCACCTCCTCCCCCTCCGGGATCTACATTGTGTTGGTGTGGCGTCAAACGGGCATTTTGCGTCGGCTCTGGCGTCTGGCTTGGCGTCAGTCGCGTTGAGCCGTTCTGTCCTTTTGCTGCCGACAAGTCCTCTTTGTACTCCATCGTGTGAGGAGAGGTGAGGTGAGGCGTTTGGCGGTCAGCCGGAGAGCCCTTTCGGAGTCCCCCTGATGAGGTTAATGTGTCATATTCTGATTTTGCCTGAGGCGAAGGGGCAGTTAAGATTGTTTCATTTGACGTATTGCACTGGAAGTACTCATCTGTTGAGGGCTTAGAAGAAAGTCCCATTAGCTCATTGTACGTTGGCAGGCTGTCTCTGCTTTTGTTCCTCTCCATTGTACTCCGGATCCTTGACTCATCCAAACTCCCTTTCCCCAAATCAGGCACATTGAAATCAGAGTGGAACTTAGCAGCAGAGAACATGATCCTTGAGTAATGGGAGGATTTCTGTGTGGCCCGCAGGGTGCCATCATCAGTGTAGTAATGACTACGCTCCTCCAGACTCGGTTCAAAGTCTTCTGGTGCACCCAATGATGGGCCTTTAAGAGAGTTGTCCATGGACCGAGATCGTTCTTTCGCCTGATCTGACCTCTCGTGACGAGACTTCCTGTCCTGATTGTGACTGTGACTTCTTTGCACTCTGGACTGGCATGTTCCACGTGAAGGCTCGGGGAAGGGCATCTCTGTCCGTCTCTTGGCTAGCTCCCCAGACACATCCCACTCAGGGGTAACAGGGCAGTATGACTCAGTGATGTTGGGGTTGCTGTGGACCAGGTATGTCGCGCCTCCACTTCGCCTGCGCTCCAAGGTGTACATAGCCTCCCGAGGTGAGCGAACTAACGAGTGGCTAAAGAAGCGGTAATCCCTTTCCATGAACACAAGATCCCAGTTTGAACCCTCAGATGGGTCTCCCCTGGAGGTCCGGGGTTTGCTATGAGAGCGGGACTTACCATGTGGAGCCCTCCGGTGGCCTCTGCCCCTCCTGCTGCGTGCACTGTGCTGAGCCGAAGACCCCGCCTTGTTCTTCTGTGTGCGCTCTTCCTCTAGCCTCTTCATCACAGCTGTGTGCCTTGCAACGTTCTCCACCGTTAGGTCGGGATTGATTCTGCGAATTATCTCCATCTCCACCTCACGGGGGATGGGCGTGGTTGGCACATCCTCGTCACGAAGAGGCCACTCCTCCGGTGGGAACTGGGCTGAGAAGGTAGCCAGCTGCCTCATTTTGTCCTTCTTAAAACTCAGCCTGAACAGCCTGAGTCCGAACCTTTTGGATTGCTTCTCGCCGCTTCCACTGCCGCCACTTCCTTCTTTCTTTTTGGTCAGAGTGTCAGTTTTATAGGGGAAAGAAGTGATGCTTTTGCTCTTATCAGCTGGATCTTGAGGCGCCGATTGCTGGGCAGGGGGTGAGGTGGGAGCCGGGGGATGGGGGTATGATGGTGGCTCACCTCGGTGCTCCTTGGCCGACGTGCTCGGTGGAGGATCCCCGCCACTGTGATCCTTGGGTGGCTTACTTTGATAGGAATCTCCCCTGTGCTCCTTTGGTGATTTGCTCGGGAGTGCAGGGGTGTGATGTTTGGATGGGTCTTCGCGATACGAATTGTACGAATCATTGTTATTCTTGCGAGGAGGCCTCTCTCTCAGGCAGCTAGGTGTAGATGCTGTGGCATTGCCAGACTGAGGTGTAGCACAATGCTGGGCTTGTTGCTGCGGCTGTTGCTGTTGCTGTTGTTGTTGTTGTTGCTGTTGCTGTTGCTGTTGTTGTTGTTGTTGTTGTTGCTGCTGCTGCTGCTGCTGCTGCTGCGGACGCTCTTGCAGTCGATCATCCAGGTGATACCACTTGTTGTTTGTTCTGATGAGAGAGGGAGTGATAAAGTAGGTCTGGGGAGTGACAATGAAGTAGCCCTCTGGAGTTGGGTAGATCTTCCTCTCTCGCACCAGCATGTTCAGGGTATGTCGCAGAACCTCTGAGCTGGGTGTAGGCACACCTGCAGAAAACACAGATGAAAAATGAATTCAACCACAGCTTTATTTTAAAAGCTTCAAATTACTTAAGACAGTTCAAACGGTTCTAACATTTGTTGCAGCCTTGAAACAGTAAAATAATCAAACAGAACAGATCGCAACTTAGGAAAAGAGAGATTTCTCTGTAAGCACTACATGGATGGTATCAGGTACATAAGCTCTGGTTGGGAGTATTCAAATGTTTGAATGTGGAAAACCTCCATAGATGCTGTATATCACACATTAGAAGCACACTAAAGAAGGCATATGAGTAAAAAGTGAGAATTAGAAAGAGGGGAAAAACGGGATGATATAAGGAATGTCTTGACTTCTTTCTCAGGTTATGGTGGAAACACCAAAAATCAGAGCATGAATGACTTGACAAATGATGAAATTACTAACACCGCCTATAAACATATTTCAAAAGCTTGTGATGAAAAATTATAAAAGAAGTGTTGTTTAGCCTCAAAAACCACTTCCCCTTAGGTAACCCATCATAATTCTTTAAAAGCAACAAATGAATCTCAGTCTTGTAAGACAGCATCACATGAATAAAATTTATCTCTTATTCCAACTTCAAAAAGTGTGGACCGTAGATTTAACAGTGTTGCATTGCCTCACCTTTTAATGACACTCTAAATATTGCTAACGTTCCTGAAGATTTTACTGCTTTCTTTGTAAACATTGTTTTGTCTTTTGAGATTCATTTATATTATCTAGAATTGATGCTATTGTATGTTGCTTTTGTAGTTTTTGATATAAAATTGATAAATATTGTGGGCTTTGTACTGACACCCTTTCTGGACTCCTGCATCTGGTCCAGATTTTTTAGGATTGCTATATGCACTGCTGGTGGAATCTTCCACTCTCACCCCAGGTGAAAGTTTTGCATTAAAAACAGATCCAGTATTTTCATGCAATCCATTTAACTCCCCGATGAAGGCATGTATACTAAAACATGTTGGAGTTTTCTAGGTTAAACATGACCATGCCATGAGAATAAAGGCATTTAAATTTTTATTTAAAGAAAGAGTGAGTGTCTTGGAGCTCTTTGATGTTTTAGCTTGCATTTCCAATTCTTGCTGCTCAGAAACTTGAGGCATGTTTTGCAGCATGTTTTTTTTGTTTTTTTTCATAATGCGGTACATGTTTTCAATTGATGACAAATCTGAGACTGCACGCAGGCCAAGTTAGCACCCAGACTCTTTTACTCCTGAGCCAATGTGCAGAATGTTTTTTGGTATTATCTTGCTGAAGTAAGCAAAGCCTTCCCTAAGAAGTTGTCTGGATAGCAGCACATGCTGCTCCAAAACCTGAATATGTTGTTCAGCTTTAATGTTGCCTTCACAAATGTGCAAGTTATTATTGCCATGTGCCCCAGTGCCCCCATACAGACTCCAGATAAACTGTGGGAATTTCCAGTCTGGATTTAATGCATTAGTTTCCTAAAAGATTTGTTTTTTGGGCTATTCCATCTCGATTCCTCAATTAAAAAAATACACTGGATCAGCAGAGATTTGCCTGAAAATAAATCCAGGGGAAATGTACACATCTTGTTAGGAATTATGCAAAATTTCAGGTCCCTAATGTCATTAATTTTCTCAAAAGAAAAGAATAATAATTTAAGGAATGAATCTCTTGATGCATGCTCAATAATCCAGGTAAAAGAATCCCAAAAAGTTGAATCTGTTCATCTGGACGTGGCGTTTCTCCCACTAAAAAAAAAACGCCACGTCCAGATGAACAGATTCAACTTTTTGGGATTAAGGAATGAATGTTTTTCTAGCACTGGTTTTTTTGAGGGATCATTTTTAAATTCCATTAACTAGAAAACTGCTTGAACTATTCCTTCAAATATTTCAGGTTAAATATCTGGTACTATGGCTCTATGAATATAGACCCTCAGGCGTGTAGCTCAAGTTAACATAGAATGATGGATGCTTGAAGTCTCTAAAATATTTGGATGTTCAATCTCTCCAATATCTCTTATATTTTGTTTAAACCTTCTAATATGCAAGACACATATTCTTTTAAAGAGTCCAAGTTGAATGGTTTCACCGATATAAAAAATAAATTTTCATCAACCTTCAGGATCATATCTCGCACATATAACATCATGTACCAAATCCAAATTAACTTTTTTAGAAAGAGCAAGTTTCTGTTAATATCATATGCATATGCATTTTTGAGACTCAGTATCTATGTAACTAATCAAGTTATTAGGATAATCACTCAGATCTTATATCATCTAGTAAAAGATTGACATTGGGTGAAATGTAGGCCCTTTATCTTAAAATCAGTGCATTTTAGAAATGTTAGAATTCATTATAGTCTTTGGCTGCTGTCCATAATTATGTGTTTCAAAAATTCATATTGGGAAAATTAGAGAGAACACTTGCTTTCATGTTGCATAATTCCTATTAGGACGTGTATTAAGATATGCCTGGAACATTTTCAGGTAAATCTGACATGGTCAGGTGGGAGGGGTCTGATGAACTGACCCTTTTATAAATACCCAGTCATCATTAAAAGCTGTTCACTCTAAACAACACCACTCATAACCTTTATATAGACTTCGTGTTGACATTACGCCAGCCTTGTGTTAGTTTTTAACACAGAAATGATGCAACAATTTATTTTAACTGCTTTCTAGCAAGACAAAATATACAAGTATAGCTGTGACTGACAACTGGCTACACAGTGATCATACCTGTGCTTTTAATCCTGTAAAGCCAAGTGTATCATATTTGATACATGAATTTTTGAGACTTCTATATCATCAGTGTGATTTTTTTCCCTGAAAAACCTGATGTATACAATCAGACACGTGCAGTGCTACTGTGAGGAATAAACTGCACAAAAATGCCGGATGTAGCAAAAATGAAAACTCATATATGCAAACTAATATTTAATTTCTTTTTTTTTTTAAATGCCAGAAAGTTCAATAAACAATCCAGTTTCAAAAAATTAGAATTTTCTGATAATTATTTCATGATTCAGGCTTTGCTGGGTTAACTATGAAAATGAGATGGTGCTAGGGTCACAAAGTTTTGGAAAATGGCACATTTGTTGTCATTTATTTCTTCTGTACACCATTACAGTGGATTCCAAATCAAATAATCAAGTGCAGACTTTCAGCTTTAGTTCAAGGAGTTTAACAAAAGTATTGCTTTAACTGTTCAAGAATTACATCCATTTTTATACACAGTCCCCCATTTTCAGAGGCTCAAAAGTAACTGGACAAACTGACTGCCCAACACTGTTCAAACCATACATAAATTATATTGCATATATTCAAATGGAGGATGATTTTGTGTAAAAACTGGTCATACTTCTGCTATTAGAAAGTAGTCCCATAGTCTTAAAAAGCCTTGATGTCTCAGGGGATACAGATAAATATTAACTGTAAAAACGTGCTACTGATGTTCATCAGTATTAAATATTGTTGGACTTTATAAAAGTCTAACTACTAATGGTGATATGATTTTATTTGTTAAGCTAAAAAACTGGTAAAACAGTCCACAAATACAGAATCATCCTTCAGTGTCACATATATCCATATTTACTGTCTTTTAGTATATTTTAGGCTAGGGTCACTGTTTAAGTGTGAAGATGGATTTTATATTCTCTGTTAGGTTTATTACTGGCTCATTTAAAATGTCAAAAACAGAGAAGAAAGCCCATCAGAATTTCTTAAAGCCCAAAGTGGCATCTTGGGATGTTGCTTTATTCAACTAAATTCGAAGATGTTCTTTAATGATACGAGACCAAAAGCAGAAAAGCACAAGGTTGTCTTAGTTAAAAATAAAAATAAAAATAAAAACCTGGATCCAGAATATGTGAAAAATTTAAATTAAATTATTTCATTGATTTTCTAAACAGTTTTCAGTTTAGTGTCTGACCCTTGTCAGTGTGTGACTCTTTTGCTTGAAGAATTTAGTTAAATCTGAAACAGGCACCACATTAAAATACAATAAACCAAGATATGACAAATAAATAGTAAATAAATAAGATAATTAATTAATAATAAATCAACATTTTCAGGCTTTGATTTTTTTTTTATGTTTTCAACCCCATATAGGCCATAATGTATGCATAAGAATTTTCTGCATGTTTTAGTGCCGCTCCATGTTAAGATGCAGGTGAGAGGGCATACCTGGGAAGCTGGCAGTGAGGTGCTCCACCAGTGCCTCCTGGTTGACAGGCTTGTGGGCAGAGTTCATAGCAGAGATGGCCAAGCACAAGATCTCTCCCAGCGGGATGAACTGTGACTGGCTGATAGGTGACATACTGATTGGAGACACGTCACCTGCAGGAGGAGGAGGAGGAGATGGAGGAGGAGGAGGAGGAGGCAAAAGCACAACTGTTAGATCATGAATGAACAGCAGGCGCAGCGTGTGAAGCTATGATGTAATGGTCAAACAGCAGCAGTGTGTATGCTGCCTGCCTGTAACGGCTCCACCCCTCCTCTCTGCTTCCTCAGCCTCTTGCTCCTCCTGTTTCTCGTAGCTTAGCAAAGCGAGGCAGCTGCTGCAGCAACCCGAGTATGAGATCACCTGAGTCTTCACAGCGCGGTTATCTGATTAGCATCGTGTCACGAACAGAAACGAGAGCTTGTACAATCAACATATCTGAAATTTTAATTTTCCAAGAGCTAACCCAGATAAATTCTCCATTACTTTAAGCTGGCTTTGCTGTCAGCTATAGTGAGTAGTGAAATCATCCTACAACCAGGCAGCTGAGCTTCAAGCCCTTTAGAGAGCAAACACTGGTTCTGCTGAAAGGTTGCAAAGCGACACACTGAATCGACTGCTACAGCATCTGCTGTAGTGACCCTGTCCTCTGACCTGTATCAGGTGATCGACAGACAATCATATGATAAGATGCAGTAACTGCAGCATCAGAGCATCTATATTTAATCTCTACTTCACCATTGTGCTTCCTCATCTTCAAATACGTGAAAACAGATCTAATGTTGCCACATCGATCGCTGTTTAAAAGTTTTCTTATAATTCGCTGTCCATGGTTCCTCTACCTAAGCTGAAATGTGTGCAGGGCTCTGCCTCCTGAGCCTGCTCAGCTGAATGGTCAGTTAAGCAACACAATGACGTTATCTCTGCTTAGTATCACAGCCCCCTAAGCTTTATGTGGCTGTGCAAGGCTTTACTTGGTTTCTAGTAAACACGAGAAAAGCCACATCTGCTCGTCAATCGGCACAAAAGAAAATCGCCTTCTAGTTTGCTTTTATAGCATCTTATATTGAAGCAAGAAAGAGGACACAGAAACAAATGTTTGTAGCAGAAGTACTAAGAGGATCAGAATTTCTTGGTAATGGCATTCCTGATACTGAGATGCCCCAAGCCCTTTTATAATCTTATCAAACACAAAATATGAATCAGAATTTGACACAAAAGAGGCACATTTGTATAAATACAGAACTTATTCAGTACTGGCTCTTCACTGGAGTCTGAATACTGAGCCTATTTAGACACACCATAAAGATATGTTAAAACAGTACAAAGTTAATTCAACATATGAAACAAATTCTCGATAACACCTAAAAAATAAGAAAAATAAGAAGCCCCAAACCTTATTAAGACAGCTGGACCCACTAAACTAGTTTAATTATTTTGAAAAAGTCAAAAAGGTTTTATAGATTCTACAATGACACACTGCAAAACTAAAAAAAAGGGAGCTATGAACATCTACTTAATAACATAAAAATCTGCATTCGCTTTGAACTGCAAACCAAAGTGTCTTTACTGACTCTGAGCAGTCGTGAGTAGAGAGGGTGGAGTTTCTGCCGGTGGGAGGGTCTGACTCACCTGGCGCACGATAACTTGGCGGGGACGGAGAGAAATGAGGGGGAGGAGGCGGAGGAAGATGCTGCTTCTGCACACGGATGTCTTTCTCACTACGAGAGAGGTTGTGCTCCAGCGGGCGTTCGGTGAGCTCCGAGCTGGGCCAGGCCCGCCGCAGATTGCTGCTACGGTTCTTCTTCATCGTGACCCCTTTTTTACCAGGTGGTC
>VUQS01047270.1:0-10784 GCA_015108495.1 Heterochromis multidens
TCTTGGCCATAGTGGAGTTTGGAGTGTGACTGTTTGAGGTTGTGGACAGGTGTCTTTTATACTGATAACGAGTTCAAACAGGTGCCATCAATACAGGTGACGACTGGAGGACAGAGGAGCCTCTTACAGAAGAAGTTACAGGTCTGTGAGAGCCAGAAATCTTGCTTGTTTGTAGGTGACCAAATACTTATTTTCCACCATAATTTGCAAATAAATTCTTTAAAAATCAGACAATGTGATTTTCTGGATTTTTTTTTCTCATTTTGTCTCTCATAGTTGAGGTATACCTATGATGAAAATTACAGGCCTCTCTCATCTTTTAAAGTGGGAGAACTTGCACAATTGGTGGCTGACTAAATACTTTTTTGCCCCACTGTATATTATGGTGACCAGCACTGATGACAAAACTATGTTAAATATCAGTTTAACTGTAAACATGAATTTTGCCATGCCAATGGAGAACTGCAAATTTCTTCCTCACTCACAGCTTCTGTTGTTTTGTTTTTTTTTGTGTTGTCCATGTTGGCTCATTCTGTTCTCAGCATCACATGATAAAAAAAAACCCTCAAACTATTGCCCCATGGTAAATGCCAGTGGTGTAAACAGCAGGAACGTGATGAGGATTTAGATCGTAGAATTGCTTTGGGGTTGCATGGCTCACGGAAACTATTAATTTATTTTATTTTTCCTGCTCCTCCCTTCAACATGCCGAACTGACCGAATTACAGATAGGAGGAGTTGAGGAAAAGGCAGAGGTTGTTTCTGCCTTGGGATATTTATCCCTGGAAAATTGTGTGAGATTGTGTGATCTCTCCTAACTGTGACAGAGAGAAAGAGAGAATGCCGAGGGAAAGCAGAAACTGTAATCACAGTATGCTTGAGGGAAATGTATGCAGCTCAGAAGAAAAAAAGGAACCATTACATCCAGAGACTTGCCATTGTGAAAAACTGAAAGGAAACTAGTGTTGCACTTTAAGTAATCAAAGAATGTAGCAGTGAGACCATAAGGGACAGTGTGTTAATGCAGCTTAATCTCTAATGCACAGTTTGATTCAGTGTTTCTTTGGTGCTCTTGTGTACAGCTGCGGTTACATTATGGAAACAGGAATCTGGAATTAGGCTCATTCCATGAACATGAAGTGCTCCATGATCTACAACAAAGCAATACAAAGTCACGTTTTAACCATGCTGTAGTCCAGCCTTTCCTCAAAAAAGTCAAACTTTGATGCTAAGTGTCAAAAAATTACTCTCTCTCTAAATTCCCATTCAGGTCAAACATGATGGAAAACAGTGGTCGTGTCAGCTGCTGCCTTTGCTGAACTCAGATTAGACATTGGAACAATTTCAGTTGAGCTTCAGAGCCGTTCATAGCACTGAAAACGCTTTGTTGAAGGTGACCAATGATCTGTTACTACAATTAGATTTAGGTGATAATGCAGCCCTGATTCTGCTGAACCTCAGCACTGCTTTTGATACCGTGGATCATAATGTTCTTTTGGCTCGCCTTGTGGGAATTAAGGGTGAGTCCTTCCTAGGACTGGTCCTCTTCTGTTTGTAACTGCTTCCACTTTGTAATATTCTGTTGTCAAGAATAGTTATTACCAGTTAAGAACCATCACCAAACTCAAATCTTTTCCATCTTTCAATGATCTGGAAAAAGTCATCCATGCCTTTATTACTTTATGTCTGAATAACTCCCCTGTATTTTTTAACACATTTGCAGATGGTGCAGACTGTAGACTGGTATTAAAAAATATGAGCACATCACTCCAGTCCTGGCCTCACTGCATTGGCTTCCTGTCCATAGAATTCAGTTTGAGATTTTACTGATTGTTTTTAAGGCTCTTAATGGGCAGGCCCCAGCTTATATTACCAGTCTTATTCATTTACATTCAGTTCCCAGGTCTCTCAGATCCACTGGCAAAGATCTGTTACATGATTCAAGGTCACACCTCCAACAAAAACTTGACAGAGCCTTTGCAGTTTGAAGAGCGCCCCCTATCTCTGCTTTTAAGTCAAGGCTAAAAAACCACCTTTACTTTCTGACCTTTCAGTCCACTAATCTTCCATTGGCTGTTCTATCTGTAACTGTTTGTCCCCTGGTGTCCTCTAGTTGTTTTTGTTATGTGTCTGCTCATTGTTGATGGCCTCATTCTTTGTATCCATTTTACTTTTAAAAAAAATGTAATTACATACATGTGTATATATAGGTGTATATACTTTGTACAGCACTTTGGTCAGTGAGAGCTGTGCTTTATAAATACATTTTACTTAATTACGTAAGGGGGTCATGAATATTACAAAGTGCATATACAAAAAGAAACTCTGAAAATGCTTTGCTACTTCAAGACAAGAAAAAAAGTGTCATCTAAAAATTATTGGTGCAGACGCCAATATAAAACACTGATCAGCATATGGTATATTTTTTAAAAGCTCAAATGACAAGAAAACACTTCTGGAGAATAGACCTTCATGATGCACATGTCTCCATTTTAAGTCTTGTTTACTTCCTTTTTTGTTTTTTGTTTTTTTATTTTGTTTTCTTGTTGGAGTTTAACTGGACTTCAGTTTTGTTTATCTCAAGAGCAAAACAGGCTAAAGATTTCAACCTCACAGAGGAAGCTGTATTTGACTGAAGGACACCATCATAGCCACTGTGCGGTTGCGTTTTGGTACAGTGAGGAATAGTGGGAAGTGAGGTTACACAATTTTGACCACCATGAGAATGGAGAGATACTGTATAAAAAAATTGGGCTGAATATTTTATGGAAATTATAAAATAGACTCTTACAAATAGACACTTACAAATCTGTATCTGGCTTAAAATTTCCAACAAATTAAAATGTATTTGATTAATTGCAATTCACAAAAACAAGGAATGTCATTGATCAGGATTACATTTTTGAATTGCACACAGCCGAAGTTCTCTGAGTCTTCAATGGCTCACTAGGTTGGCTGGTCAGATTCAGTTATCTTACAATAAACCCTTCACTGGAGGTGCTGCTCACATTTGGCACTGTTAAAGAAAAAAAACGAAAAGTCTTCAAAGATTTGCTTCATTTCCCAGAATGCAGCTAATAGTAGATTGCTATCTTTTGCTTATCTGAAGGTGAGTTAGCTAAGCATAAGATACTGATATTGATGGATGGTACTGTACGACACATGACGATGACTTGATTGACGATTAAAGCACAACAAATTCCTTCTCCACTTTTAAAAACTGTAATATTAAATCTCCACTGCTGAATATTGTTATTCACAAAGGATTGAAAAATACAGGTGCTCTTACTGAACAAAGTCCTATTAAAAAGTCTTGTCTAGTTCTATCTTATAGTGTCCTTTTGATAAATCCACGGACCATAATCACACCATGGTCCTCTTCAAGACTACAAAGCATTTTAGTTTCTTTTAGCTTGTTGTTTTGGTTCTCCTTCACTGCTTCTGCCATCAGTGTTTACAGCTTCTTCTGCTGCTTTGCAGGAATATAACACCTGTAAAGCACTCAAATAATTTAAACTGAGCTTCAGGATGGTCGCAGATGGTTGCAGATGTCAGTGTCTGTGTTGGTGTTTGTGTGTAGCTGAGCTGACAGACCACAGCTTTGTAGACAGGGTGTAGGAGGTGACTGATGACCACCATCACATTACTATCTCTTTTTCATAACAATCGAAAAACACACACAGGCAGACTAAACGTAGAACAAGGAGCTCTGAAAAAAAACCAACCCTGTTTTGTTTGTAGAAGAACATCCAACTTCTTAAAATGTGTCAGATTCAGAATTCAGACAAATTCAGGTGGATTCATGAATCTGGGTCAGACATGTTCAGCATTAATTCAGGTAAATATTAAAGTCACCTGTTTCTATGGTACTCTCAACATATGCTCGTTATTGTCTGGGCACAGATCAAGCTTCATTATTATTTCTATTGAAGCAGGTCTCAATGATGAAAAAGCAATCAAGGAAACAAATCATCGTATGCACAAAAGTCATTTTCATCTTTATTTCCTCCTTTCGTCTGTGGCATTAAAGCTGCTCACTCTCGAGTGCCAGCAAACTGCTTTTTTCAAACAAACAGCAATTTTCTTTTCTTTCTGATGGGCCACTGAACCTTTCCTCAGCGGTGTATGCACCAGCAAACATGCTGATACGATCTTAAAGGTCATGTTCTTTTCACGCTGACAGAGGCCTTCCAAAACTTTGACGAGGGGGTCCCTCTAAAGGATAGCACCGTTACACTGCAGCAGCAGCTCAAGCTGAAGCCAAACTGATTAATGCTCTGCATCAAAAGTCCTTTTTCCTATTCAACCTGCATTTCCAGGGGCAGCCATGCTGAACCAGGATGGCCTGCGTTACCCACAGAGATGTAAAAGCATAAAATGATTATCGCTGACAAGCAGCACTGCCTTCCGATCATGTAAAACGAGCCAAAGTTAAGCAGGTGCCCATCTGTAAGTGAATCCTCAGATGGCGGAGAGAGAATTCAGGCTGTGAGTGAACTCTAAACTTTAATAATGGTTTTCTACTTTAACTTGTTTTTTAAAACATGTGCATCGAAGTGAAAGGGTTGGTGTGCAGGTTGTTCATGGAGGTGATTTCTGTGTGTGCGCGAATCTAGGTCTAAATCTTCCTGTGTGTTTGTGTCAGAGTTGGACGACTCTCCTCGACAGCTCCTCTCTTTCCTGCCTTGTTTTTAAAAGGCAACCATAATGGCCGGTAAGGACAGCCTTAAGAGCTGCTGGCAGCTTGAAGCTTGACGCAACCAAAGGTCATTGATTCCCCCTCCTCACTGCTGCTCGCTGCCTCTTTTTTTAAACAATTCATCGAATTTTGGCATTTTGTGAACACACACAGGACAGCTCACCGACAAGCCGACCTTGACAGCGAATTGGATAAATAAACCTTCAATTTAGCTGCTCTCCTGCACTCCTTCCTCGGCACAGCTCGCCAGCTCAGGCAGCGAGTCCCACTGGGAGCCTTCACCTATCCATATCGTTCAGCCCACGCTCGGCTCGGCGCTCCCTCCCTCTTTCCTGGCCTGTCTAACCAAGCTGCCCTCAGCGCTGTGACAAACACGGCCTTAAAGATAAGCTAACAGCCCCCTTGCGCTCCAGTCAAAGTCAATCCTCCCTCTGCGTCTGAAATTTAATGCCAATTCCATCTCTCAGCCCCATCCATCCCATTTCCACAGCTGACACCTACCCTCCGCCTTCGCCACCTCCATCAAACCACAAACACACTGGCTAACGCATACATGCACTGACACACATACAAACACACACTCCTCCATACCTATCAGATGGGCTGCAGCATCCCGCGGGAGAGGCAGGCAGTGAGAGCACTACTCCATAACGGGTAATGACATGGCATTTAATGATACTGTCCAAAATGATCGGGGCCTCCGCCGACAGCTGCTCTGCATGGAGGCCGAGCAGCTGAGCAGCGCTGGATAAGCTCGGCTAGGCCTGAGTGTGTGTCACCGTGTGTGTGTTATTTCCTAACACAGCAAAGGCAATACTGTATCTTTCACTCGTCCTGTCGCCTGATGGGATGTGACACATGCCTGTGCCGCACACTGCCATCATTCCTCCATCACCTCACCTTTCCACCTCCTCCCGCTCTTCTTTTCTCTTTTCATTTGTTCTGCTCTCCTCTCTCCTCTGCTCCTCTTTTCTGATTTCCTCTTCCTTGGAAAACAGAGGTTTCCTCACAATAGTAGCTCAGTGTATTTTTATCTGCAATGAGCTAACAATAACTGATCTGAACAAAAGAATCTGTTGCTAATCATTGTCTGTGCTGTTGTGTTTATAGTATTAATGTCTGTGAAAGAAGCATATCTGAAAGAGAATATGCCAGCTGAGCAGAAACCTGCAGCATCTCCACTCCACCACCCCATGAAAGATCCACACAAACTTCAGGTGCTCTGAAAACAGGGTTAGACTGACCGAATAATCAAAATCTGATTTCAGTTATGATTTTGATTTTCAAGAATTATGTAAACAAGATAATCAGGATACAACTTAATTTTTTTTTTAAATTATTTGCTTTTATTTTTGCGGTGACACTCCACTTCCTTTTTTCACCCAAATTCACTAACAGTTTAGTTCAGCTTGAGAAAGATGACCTAAAGAGAGCTTCAAGTCAATAAGATCTAAATAAAGAAAGTGAAAGTTAAAAGGTGTTTGTAGGTGAACCTATGGAAGGACTAACAGTTGCAGTTGCCTTTGTCTCCAGATTGCTAAGGCTTTCTCACCTGGTCCTCTTTCAGCGGTCTGCAGCGTAATCACAATTCTGGTCTCTGTAAATTTCCCCAAACATCCCACTCTGGAAGCTGTGGGACAAAAAAAACAAACAAAAAAAAAACACAAGACCTGCCAGTCTGGGCAAAACTCCGATCATGTCATGTCTTTTAGCATTTATTATATTTAAAGTTCAAGGAAATTCTCCATAAAAAGGCATATTTTTTAAAAGTTCAATGAATGCACAATGTTGGTTATCTGTGTTATAAATAAATTATATAAATACGTTTCCTGTCATAACTCATGACGCCTTCTTATGGTTAAAGTTTTGCTGAAGGGAACGATTACAGATTAAACTGGAAGGAAGAGAAAGTGTAGCAGAGAAGAAGCAGATTACATGAAAATGTCATCAGGACCTGCAGTGTTAAACCAGAAAGCTCTGTTAATCTCAATCTGTGTTGATTTGTGTCACACCAACACTGCCAGGATTCAATCCTATAAAATAATAAAGCAGACTCCTAGACTTTTACTTCAGAATAATTACTGTTAACAAATGGTAAATTCATAGTAAATTTAATGATAAATAATGCTTAATAACTGGTTAATAAATGTTTGTAAAACATTATCTGTTACTACTTTGCGCCCTACCCACAACTCCTGGTCATAGGTGAGGGGGGCAACGTAGATTATCAGCTCTCCCTTCATCACAGCAGACCAGTATAGTGTCCACATCACTGCAGATGAACAGAACAGAGCTACATCATCTGCAAATAGCTGAGATGAGATCCTGAAACCACCAAACCCTCCACTCAGTGACAAAGGGCACCCCTGTCTGCTCAGTCTGACTTACTGCTGGCATTGTGAACCAAGCTCTCAATACAACTGTACAAGGACCAGAAAGGACTAAAAAACTTAAAGCTAATCAGACATAATAGACAGTTGAAGCACCCAGTTCGCCTCATGCTCTGCTCAGAACACGCTGGCTGTGACAGGAGAAGCAAACAGTGGCTGTCTTCCTGCCTGTGATTCACAAGCAAAGATAACAAGGTGTCGTGCAGATCTTCCAGCTGAGCTTTGGACAGTCAGCAGATGGATCAGATCTGGGGCTTGTAATATAGCAGTATCAGCTCTCGTTTTCATGTGTGGCATGATCAGGTCATTCCTCAGCGGTCTCAGATACAGTAGATCCAGCTATGTCTCCAAAGTTCTGATTACTTTCAGTCTGGGAAGTTCCCCATCCAGAATGAATGACTGCATGAATGCAGCCTTTCTTCTTTAAAATGAATGTGCTCCAACCCCCTTGGATACTGTGTGTTACTTTAATTTAGTACCCATGGCAAATATTAAGTGAAAAAAATTGTTAAATTTATTAAAACTGCATTGGAGGAAATGGGTGGGTTTTTTTTACGGAGGTCCCCTGGGATCCAAAAACATTTGTATTTTTAAAAAGCACTAATCAAACACAAAACAATTATGTCACATTATTAGAAACAAACTGAGAGACAAAGTGATAAAAAATTGAATCAGAGAAAAAAATGAATGAGAGATAACAAAAAATATACTTCTGTGTCTCCACAGACCCCAGTCAGCAGGATGTTATTAGTGATGTTATTACAAACTGACCTCTCCAACACTTACTTAGCTGCTTTTTAAAATGCTGATTACATCAAGGTGAGTGATAACCCATTTTGTCTTCTGATGTGAAATTTAACAGAAACTGATCCACTAAACATGCCCAGGATCATTCAGTATTTATTTAAAGCCGTGATTTTAAACTTTTTGTGCCCAATGCTCACCAAAGGATGAGCCAAAATTTTAAGGATTTCATATCTTTACACTCACATGTCATCACTTCCTTATATTGTAATTTTTAAAAACATTTGAGGTGTCTGGAGGTACCATGATACATAATAATTTTTATGCAAACAAATGGTCAGTCTGCCTCTGGTTCAGATCCAAGGATGAAGGGATGTTTGGTTTCTAACTGTGTCTTTAACTTGCTAAGCATCATTTTCTCAAAGCTGTGGCATGGTCTGCTGGGGTTTTTTTTGTTTTAGTTAATTTTCATTTTAACCTACATTGTAATGTCTGTATGTATGTGGGGTACACATATATAGTTACAGGTACTTTTTAGTAACAGCAGGCATGTTGTTTATCACATTATTAAACATCTCTGTGGCGGTGGTGTGGTTTGCGGCTCAGCTGCAGGGGAGGGGTGGAACAATGGGCTCAGGGCGTGATGTCAGGAGGCTAGCCAGCACAGCCGTATGTCATCTTCTAATCATGCCTCCGCTCTATATTAGCGACTATTAGCAGGACGCCAGGACCTGACGGGAGAGCTGAAGGAGAACGGAGCTGAAGGCACGCAGCTGAAAAGCTGCCAGCCAGACAAAAACAAAAAGAGTAAAACACACTCTAAATAAACCACTAAACAAGCATGTCAAACCTGCCTGTCTGGGTCCTTCATATCACAGTGGCGCCGAAACCCAGTTGCAGGATGGCGGGCCCGCAGTCTGTGATGGCTGAGGAGTGGCTCGGCCAGCTGCTTGCGCAGGCCGGCTTTTCGTCGGTGCCGCAGCGGCGTTCCCCGGGGCTGGTGGTGGCGCTTCGGCGGATGGGGGAGGTGGACAACCCCCTGGACTTTCTGGGCGTCCTCGAGACCAAGGCGGAGGCCTGCCGGTGGCTGCCACAAGGTCTCTCCTCTGATGACCACCGCCGTTCAGCTACGCCAGGCGTCTGCATGACACGGCGGTCAGATGGCTACAGCCTGGCCTCACGGAGGGGGAGGCGTGGATGCTGGAGCAGGTGGTCCTTGAATGGTTTGTGGAGGGGCTGCCGGCAGAGGAGGCGGAGTGGGTCTGCAGACACCAGCCGGCCAGGCTGATTTACACAGTCAAACGAACAGAGGATTACCGAGCCAGGCACCTGTGTCAGGAGTGTCCAACAATGGAGGTGGGACAGGTGTTCCGGATCACCGGCCCTCCGAGGTTGTCCGACGCTGCCTCTGGGGAGGAGGAGACGGCAGGCCCTGCCAGCTCCAGTGATTCACTCCATGAGAGATTTCCGACTTGAGCAGTCTCGAGAAGAAACTCTACGCTCAGCCTTTGACCAAGTGATGAAGATTGATGGTCAACTGGTGCACCCTGACGTAGCGCTAACCTACCCACATTTTATAGTAATTAAAGACAGACTGTATCGAGTGAGTCGTGACACTCGCACAGCTGAGGAGCAGACCCAGTTGTTGGTGCCTAAAAGCTGTCGGGAAATGATTTTCCAGGCGGCTCATTATAACCCCATGGCAGGGCATATGTGATATGATAAAACTCTAGAACAAATAATGGCCTGATTCTATTGGCCGGGCATCCAGGGGGACGTGCGCCGATGGTGTGCATTCTGCCCAGAATGTCAGCTGGTGAACCAGCCAGTCATCCCAAAAGCACCTTTGCGCCCGTTACCGTTAATGGAGGTCCCATCTGAAAGCATTGGCATGGACCTCATCGGGCCATTTCACTGGAGCGCACGGGGATATCACTTTTTATTAATTCTGGTGGATTATGCAACACAATATCCTGAAGCAGTGCCACTGCGCACCATTTCTGCAAAGAGTGTGGCGCTGTTTCAGGTCATCTCCTGAGTCGGCATCCCAAAAGAGATATTGACCGACCAGGGCATGTCGTTCATGTCTCGCAGACTCAAAGAGCTGTACGAATTACTGGGTATTAAATCTGTTCGGACCAGTGTCTACCACCCTCAGGCCGACGGGTTGGTGGAACAGCTGAATAAGACTTTAAAATCCGTGATTCATAAGTTCATTCACGAGGATGAACACAATTGGGGTCGCTGGCTAGACCCTCTGTTGTTTGCAGTGCGGGAGGTGCCCCAGGCCTCCACGGGGTTTTCTCCCCTTGAGTTACTGTTTGGCAGGAAGCCGCAGGGGGTGTTGAATCTTATTAAAGAGACTGGGAGGAAGGTCCAAGCCCAGCTAAGAGTGAAATTCAATACGTCCTGGACCTGAGAGCAAAGCTGCACACATTGGGGAGGTTATCATGGGAGAATCTGCTCCAGGCCCAGGAACGTCAGCAGCGCCTCTACAACAGAGGGGCTAGGCTCGGACAATTTTCACCGGGAGACAAAGTGCTTGTATTGCTCCCTTCATCTAGCTCAAAATTACTCGCCAAGTGGCAAGGGCCCTTTGTGGTCACACGGCGAGTGGGGGACGTTGACTATGTGGTGGTGCGGTTGGACAGGGGAGGGGGAACACAAATATACCACCTCAACCTCCTGAAAGCATGGAGAGAGGCTGAAACCGCTTCTCTGTTGAGTTTGGTGAAAGACAGAGATGAGTTGGGGCCGGAGGTGCCAAATTCCACCATTCCCGCCTCCCTCCATTGTGACAACCATCTCACACAGACCCAGAGAGCGGATGTTGCTGCATTGCAGCAGCATTTTGCAGATGTGTTCGCCCTCCTGCCCAGTCGCACCTCTCTCATAGAGCACCATTTTGAAACACGCCCCGGCGTGACGGTGTGTATGTGGCCCTATAGGTT
>VUQS01047271.1:0-10078 GCA_015108495.1 Heterochromis multidens
CCATAGTGGAGTTTGGAGTGTGACTGTTTGAGGTTGTGGACAGGTGTCTTTTATACTGATAACGAGTTCAAACAGGTGCCATCAGTACAGGTGACGACTGGAGGACAGAGGAGCCTCTTACAGAAGAAGTTACAGGTCTGTGAGAGCCAGAAATCTTGCTTGTTTGTAGGTGACCAAATACTTATTTTCCACCATAATTTGCAAATAAATTCTTTAAAAATCAGACAATGTGATTTTCTGGATTTTTTCTTCTCATTTTGTCTCTCATAGTTGAGGTATACCTATGATGAAAATTACAGGCCTCTCTCATCTTTTTAAGTGGGAGAACTTGCACAATTGGTGGCTGACTAAATACTTTTTTGCCCCACTGTATATATAATTTAAATTTGTTTAAGAAAGTAACAAACTTGGGGGATGATTTTGTGATCCTACTTTTGTGGCTGTAGTTTTTTAATGCTGTAGCACTATAGATAGATAGAAAGATAGATAGTATCTATGGTCCATCTACCAGATGCTATCTATCTATCTGACTGACTCAAAGAAGAAATGAGATATATATGAGATATTCTGTTGTATTTTTGGTAGTATCTCTATTACTGTCACAGGGGCACGATCTGAGGCCTCCAGCGAGGGAAAGTCCCGACAATTATTATGTCCATGCCACATTTTAGTGAATATATCCTTGAGTGCAGAACATGATGCCTTCCAAGGTGGGTTCTTCTCATGGCATTCAACCTACACCTGCCCCATCTCCCTGCTTCAGTATGAATGGACATTTGCACCCCAGTGGGAGGAGCTTGATGCAGGTATTTCAGCTTGCAGATGTTTAAGAAAAGATAAAACCACTAGAGAGAAGTGTTTTTAAAAATCAAAGAGAAGCTGTCAAGTGGGAGAGAAGACACAAACGTGAAAAACCGGTGCTATGAAGTGGCTGGTGATTTTTGTATTACTGGGCATATGCTCACAGGTATAGTAATGAATAGTAATGGAATAATTATCATGGTAAATTCAGGCTTAAAATATGTAGTTGACATGGCATTTACTGCTTAGAGTAAATTGAGCGGAACACTTAATAAGATTCTCTCATCTTAATTTGCAGGCTACAGCCCAATCAGGTACTGTATGTTTTCTTTTACCACTGTTGGTGATTTATCAAAGACCAAACAAAGCACATAACCTTGACTGCATTTGCATGTATGAATCTTTTTCTCAGGATGCTAAACATGTATCATAATGATTCTTGTTCTCTACCCTCATTAGATTTTAAAGTATCTGTGTTCTCTGCAACATCCAAGACTGTGACTCTCAGATGGACCAAGTACTTCAGAGCCACCTCATACAAGATCACTGTAACTTCACAGAGCGAACCCATTGCTTTTGCATCATTTGGTCCAAACACAGTGATGGGCTCTGTCACTTTGCTGTCTCCGAACATCATGTATAACTTCACAGTTGAAGCTCTGAGCAGTTCACAAGTACTCACCACTGCATCTATTGAGTCATCAACAGGTGAGATGCACCTCAGTCCATGCCCATGTTGTTTAAGAAATTAGGAACACATTCTTGTGTTGTCCTTCATTTTCATTTCCAAAACAAACAGTTTTTACATTAATTTGACTGAGCTTGACTTTGTCCTAATAACTTCTTCTTCTGTGGAGGGTCCAGGACTCAGGTTGTGTTGCTGTTACAAAAATGCAACCTGTTCCTTTTACAAAGGTTGCAGAGCATGGCACATTCACTGAAGAGGCCATCGAGTACCACAGTGAAACGATGTAATATTTGTAGCAAGTTTCATTTCTGTTGCATCACATTTGGTAGGATTGTAGCTTATAATCGGAATAGAACAGACCTGATTCATCATTAAAAGGTTGTTATTTAGGGCAGTAAACATGCTTATATTTGTTATGTTTTTAAAAATTCACTCTGGACTGGTAATAAGGACAAGGAGACTTGTATTACACAATGTCTTCAAGTGTCTCTTCTCCATAGAGTTTGAGGTTGTTCATTGTGAACTTACAATTTACATACAGGACTTACAGACTTACAGTTTTGCAACTATATTTTTTGAGGTGTCAATTTCAAAGAATAGCCTATAAGGCTCAGTGGGTTAGAATGTTTGTTTAAGCTGCCATGTTCAGTCACACTGATCAGATATCTAAATAGAATTAAATATGGAGAAAAGCTATGCTGAAACCACGAGAATAAGTGATTTTGCAATGTAAATCTAGCTATCTAATTCTTACTTTAAAAACTAAAGCTTAAGGTGGGCAGTTTTATTGCTAGTATTACAGCATTACTACCATTTGTCAGGCTAGCATAGATGACTACAGCCCTCACTTGTGATAAATATGCCTTCAAGTGATTTATTTTACAGTTCTGTTCAATAAATAATCCTCCAAAATGTACCCAGGGAGATTCACAGTAGATAAAGTATTTTTTTTCTGTTACATAACCATTTAAATCTGAAGTTAAGTCCAGTACTAAGTAAATTTTTACAATATGTGTCTGCGTGCTGGATGCCATCCCTGTTCTGAACCTTTGTGACTATTTCAGCCCCTGATATGATGGAGCCCATCCAGACGGCGAAGCCACAGAATAGCACAACCTTGACTGTGGAGTTTAACTTGAGAACCGGGGCATCTCATTACATCATACGTGTCGAGGACAACAACGGCTTCTTCAGAGAGGATACAGTGTCCTCCTCCCCAGCTGAGATTCAGTCCCTCACGCCATACACTGAGTATTCGCTCAGCATCATGGCTGTGAACAGCGCAGGCCGCAGCCAGCCATCAATTCCAGTAACTGGAAAGACAGGTAGGATTTTCACATTACCCAGTCCACAGCTGGAAAGCAAAACCACCCAAGTGTGAAATGGGTCTCACATTTATTGAGAAACCCACAGTAATTATCTCACAACACCCCATGCCCTGCAGAAGTCACTTGATCTGTTTCATTGTCTCAATAGCATAGTCACTATATTCAATACTTTAAGTGAAGGTACAGTATACACACTCATCTAAGAAATGCATCTTCAACCCAAGAGCCTCCCCTGTATTGGTGGTAACCATACCTGACCCCTCTGTGTCAAACACAAAGAGCTGAACTCATCCTGAGTAAATGTTGTTAGCTCTAATCTCCTCTTTACCACAGGGGGGGGATTTGATCCTCACAAGCTATAAAACATACACCAAACGGTCTCACAGTTGTAGCTTCTTGGACCAGTCAGCAGGTCTCATTTGAAATCCTCTTCAGAGAGCACCTGTTCAACTAATGTGATCACTCTCTCGCTCTCTAAAATTATTCTCTTTCTGTCTGCCATGTCAAATTTAAGATAAGATGCAATAAATCTTTATAATTCAGAGAAAGATGTCATAAATTAACTCTTTTCCTCTATAATTTTTCATTTATGCATACTTGATTTACTTGAAATAGAAATGAAGACAAAGTAGTCTATGAAAACTTTGCTGAAATCGTGAGTGAATCTCTGACAATAATTGGTGCTTATGTGATTATTACCAAAGAAAAACAAGGTTTATTTTTTGCTTAATAACAGTTTTCATCAGATAATGTACAATTACTTGAACCTTTCATACTTTAATACTATGGGGCTTTGATTAAAATCGATTCTTGAAAGCAAACACAATCAAAATCTGAAGATTTGCCTCACTTAAATACTAAAACGATCACAGAAAATAACATAGCCACACAGCTTGAATATGTAACAATTGGTGAGAGACTTAAATTTTAATAATCTAAGAGCTTCTCTAACAGATTTGAGTTTCGACTTGGAAATAAGGACTTAAAAGACAACAGCTGCACTAACCATTAAGGTGACATTATGTATTGCCTTCCTTCGGACTCCACTGAGTGAAGAGCTCAGGCATGCAGATAATCTTGGATCGAACTTTTAACAACAACCCAGTGAAGTCACAATTCTCTTTTTTGTAGAACAGTTCTCTTGGACTTTTACTTTTGGCTACAACATTCATCCATCAAACCATCTATTACAAGTAAAGCTGTCTAATCTTCTCTTCCACAGTTTTGGCTCCTCCTCGGCTTTCGTCCTCCTCTCCGAGCAACAACAGCATCATTGTATCCTGGAACCCTGTTGCTCATGCTGTCCAATACACCGTGTCCATATACAAGTTTGATACAAACACAAGCATGAACATATACAACACCTCCAACATCAATTTGACCTTCTCTGACCTGGATGCTGGCTCTCGCTATGTCATAAAGTGTTTCGCTTGGGATCCCGAAGGTTTAGAGGGAGAGGCCTCGTACATCACCCAGGTCACACGTAAGGAGGCACTGAGACACTTCTCTGTCAGTGATTGCACACTTGTGTTTACTGTAGCGTAGGATTTTATTCAATAAGAGCCTTGAAGAGCATGAAAAATGCTTGCTTGAGAAGAGAGCTAAACCATGATCTAGGGTCAGTGAGTGCTGCAAAGCATCAAAGCCACTAATAAAACACAAAGTCTTATAATTTAGGGGAGATTTATTGCGGGAAGCTAACCATAAGTTTTAATGAACATTTTGTTTGACTAATGTAGGAATAACACAAGGAAGAAATACTTACTTTCAAAGCCTCTATGTAAGTGATTTGAAAACTTGCACATAAAATAAAACTCAAAATAATCTATAAAATATAATAATTTCATGAAAATTCTACACAATAATTTTTTCAGCAGTAAAATGTCCTTGTGTATGAGTACTCACTTTGCAGACTGATGTATAAATTAGTATAAAATTGTATAAAAATAATATTATAATCTTACTATGATACACAAAATCTGTTTGTCTGTGAACCCAATGTGCAGACTCAGGAGACAAACTTGAACTCGACGTTAGCTTTATTAAAGTAAACTCAAAAAATACAAGCAAAAGCTCTGACGGGGCAGAGCACGCATTAGAACTAATAACTGGACAACAAACAGCTAGCAGGGAAACGACGACAACGCAGAACAAGGAACATGTAGAGACTCAGACAATGAATACAAACAGGAGGACGAGCAGGATAACAAACAGGTGAGGAACACATCTGGGAACACATCTGGGAACAATCAGAGGAACGAGGTAACGGAAGCAAAACTAGACAAGACACACACGAGACCAGGACCTGTCAAAGTAAAACAGGAAACATAACACTCACACTCACACTGAGACTCAGACTAGGACACATGAACTTGACATGGAGACTAGAGACACACAGAGTGAGAGACAGAGGGAGCGAGGGATAGAGGCACAGAGAGAGAGAGTGAGCCAGAGGGAGAGCCATAGACAGAGACAGAGAGACACAGAATGGGAACTCAAGGAGTATACTAACAGAAACCAAGAGTAAACATGAAACCAGAGCTAAGAACTAAGAACATTAAGGAAACCAACCAATTACTGAAGGACAAGGTACAAAACTCAAAACGCTGGGTCAGCGACCCAGGCATCAAGATGGCATTATACCAAAACACCAAAGTAACAAAACTAGAAAGTCCATACTATTCAAAAGCTGGGTCAACTGACCCAGGACCATGACAATACCCCCCCCTTAAGGACGGCTTCCAGATGTCCTCAAAAGAAAAACAGCAGGGTCCGACTCGACCCGGGCGGGCGGAGGGGACCAGGACGGAGGGACCAAGTCCAAACCAAAAAACTGGGAGCAGGTGAGTCCAAAAAACAGAAAACACAGTTTGGGGGTTGCCCAGACAACCACAGAACTGGCAGCACAGCTCCGGGGGTTGACCAAGCCTCGGAGCAAAACTGGGAGCTGGGGCCAGTGGCAGAGACAAAACAGTTCAGGTGGCCTGCCGCGGGGCCAGCAGTGAAGACAAAACAGTTCAGGTGGCCTGCCGCGGGGCCAACGGTGAAGACAAAACAGTTCAGGGGGCCAGCGGCGACGACGAGGAGTCTTGGGTGGCCCGGCAGAAGACCTACCACGGTGGTGAAGACCCTCAAGTTGCCTGGCAGGAGGCCGACTCTGGCAGCGAAGGGAAAGATCCTCGGGGGACCTGGCAGGAAGCCAACCATGGCGGCGGCGAAGACGAAGATCCGTGGATGGCCTGGCAGGAAGCCAACCATGGTGGCGGGGAAGACAAAGACTCTTGGGTGGCCTGACAGGAAGCCGACCACAGCGGCGGCTACCTTTGGGTGGTCCACCAGGATCTTGATCAGGCGGAGCAGAGACCTCTGGTGGAGCAGAGACAGGGTGCGCAGCAGGTGCCAGGACCCCTGGTGGCACAGGATCAGGGCCAGCAGGCTTCATTTGTGCCAGCTGGGACTGTGCAGGGTGCACAGCAGGCTTCTCGTGCGCCGGCTGGGGCTGCGCAGGGCGCACAGCAGGCTTTTCTGGTTGCGCTGGCTGGGGCTGTGCAGGATGCCCAGTACTGTGGGGACGCCCAGCTATATTCTCCGGTAGCTGCTGCTGATGTTCAGGCCTGACCACCTTGGCCCTAGGACCTGCGATGGGCCCTGGAGCCCACCGAACACCAGTCGTCCCCACCTGCGGAACTGGTGCAGGTGCCGAGACCAACTGGGTCCTGGCCGTCCTTACCCTGGGAACTGGGACAGGGACAGGGGTCAAGTGCAGCTGGACACCAGTCGTCCTCACCCGAGGAACTGGTGCAGGTGCAAGGACGGACTAGCTCCAGGCTGCCCTCTCCCTGGGAACTGGGATGGGTGCAGGGACTAACCGGACATCAGCCGCCTCCACCCGAGGAACTGGTACGGGTGCAGAGGCAGGGTGAGTCACGGCTGTCCTCACCCTTGGAACTGGGATGGATACAGGAGCTAACCGGACATCAGCCGCATCCACCCGAGGAACTGGTACGGGTGCAGAGGCAGGCTGAGTCACGGCTGTCCTCACCCTGGGGACAGGGACAGGCACGGAGTCCAGCTCAGGGGTGGCAATAGGTACTACAGCAGTCTTTAAAACAGTCTGTGGGAGACGCTGTTCCACAGCGACTGGTAGAGTAGGAGAAACGCCAAGGAGCCTCCTCCTTGGGGCCAGAACTGGCCGGCTCCCCGCCACAGGCTGGGACCACCCCACCGGATCCCCCGGTCATGCCGCCAGGTGATCTTTGGCCAGCGTCACCACGATGTCCAGTTGCTCTGCAGACATCCACGAAGCTGCCTCTCAATGCCAGTGGCGGGCTCAGCGCTGCCGTTTGGGCCTCCCCCAACAACAGTGGCAGCAACCATAGTGTCCACTCCTCCGCAGGCCACTGGCATGCCTCCGCTGTGGCCGCGAACATTTCCAAAAATGATTGGGGGTCATCCCCCTCCCCCATCTTATGCAATGTCACCACTGGGGCCAGAGAGAGTCGGGGCGGTGCTGGAGAGGAGCCAGACCGAGCAACCAGATTTTCCAAGACCTATGTCTGGCGCTTGGCCTGAGCCTGTAGCTTTTCTAGTTGTTGCCGGTGCACCACCGCCTGCTCCTGATGCATGGCAGCCATCTCTGCCATCATCTGCGCCAGTGTCTGGACCGGCTGTACAGTTTGTGGGTCAGACTGGGTAGTTGGACGCCACTGTAACACGATGCAGTTACTGCAGGACCCAGCATGACACACACAGCGGTCTCAGTTGTGATTAGTTGTCAGTTTTTTATTTACAGTGCTTTTTCAAACTGTCGCAGCTATTCGCTGTCGTCAGCCCAGCTTGCTCCTTGCTGCTGCTCCCACATTCTATTATTCTAAATAGTGGAGGCAAGATTAGACAATTATTACTAGCAGTGTCTGCCAGCCTCCCCTGGCACTGCCCCTGAAACCACTGCACCACACCTGCTCTGCAGATGAGCCACAAACCACACCCCACCACACCATAGAACACCAGAATTGGCAGGTCCACCACTGGCACCCTGTGCTTTTTACACGAGAGCAGATTCACCCTGATTGCCATTGGTTATTGGGATGAAATCCTTGGACCCATTGTCAGACCCTACACTGGTGCAATGGGTCCTGGGTTCCTCATGATGCACGACAATGTCCAGCCTCATATGGTGAGGGCATGCAGGCAGTTCCTGGAGGATGAAGGAATTGATACCACTGACTGGCCCCCACGCTCACCTGACCTAAATCATTAGGAGCATACTGTGATGTTGTCAGGCATGCATACAAGCATGTTGGGGCCATACAAACTACTGAGTACCATTTTAAGTTGCTGCAATGAAATTTCAGCAAATGGACTAGCCTGCAGCATCATTTTTTCACTTTGATTTTTGGGGTGTCTTTGAATTCATCCCTCTGTAGGTTGACATTTCTATTAAACAATGTGCCATCCTTTCGTTCCTAACATATTACCCAGTCCATATCAGTATAGATATCCAGCATGACTTTTTCCCATTGAGCTCTGATGTGTTTTCAAAGTGTTCCTTTAATTATTTTGAACAGTGTATTAAAATGCCTGGCAACCACCTAACAATAGGCTAAAATGATCCGCTTTTTTTTTCTTTTATGCATCAACATCTTATGAAAGCATCCTATTGTCACAACAATAGCATTTCATTTATATCCACAAAAGCTTAATTATGCATGATATATTATAACATCAGTATGCTGCACAAATTTTCACACTTTTTCTTTTTTTTTTTGCTTTTATGCACCTACAACACCACATAAAACTGTATCATGAACTTAAATACAACAAATAAAAGCATGCAGTCAAAAAAAACCCAAAAAACTTATATCTTCTTATGTCTTATATCAAACTGGTTCCTGTGTAAACTCTAGTTTGGTCCTTTGCTTGTTTTGTCTTTATCTTTTTTTCTTTTTCTTTTTTAATATTTTCTTTTGAAAGTATTTTACAACAATACAGTAAAAACAAAAACAACACAAAAAAGAAAAGAAAAAAGTGTGTTTAGTGCAAAGTTAAAACAATATGTAGACATGTTCAAAAATAAATACATTAATTAAAAAAACAATTACCACATAGAAAAATGTCAGGTCACCCGTCTAGCCCTATGGTCATCATCACCTGTGAGCAGCAGAGATATGAATGTGTCAGTCATATACTGTTCATAAAAAATGGAATTACCTTCCAGGTCTGAAAAAAAAAGCCTTTATTCTTTATAATGACCAGCAGAGAAGAAGTAAAGAAATAAAATACACTATAAAGCAGGGTATTATTTAGAACTTGATTATCTTGTGACTGACAAGTCGCTACCATATGGATACATGGCATCATCAGTTTTTCATATCCACCACCTCACTCATGATGTATAGTTTCAAAAAAACAATATGGCAATGGATTGCCATAAAGGATTGCGGAAGTGTGTGGCAGACGGAGTAGGACCCAAGTGCAGGACTCACAGATGGATTTAGAACTAAAAACCACAGCTTTATTGATGCTGGGAAAAAGGTTACAAAACAAAGGTTAAAAAATAACAAAAAGCTAAATAGCAAGGAAGATGACTGAACTGACTGACTGATAAACTGACTGGAATGAAAAGACATGACGAGACAGGAGCACACACAATGAGGGAGATCGCGACAAGGAACAAAGGCAAACAGAGACAATAAATACACAGAATGAATGAGGGCAGAGTGGGCACACCTGGAAAACACACCTGAACAGGATAACACTAACAAGAAACGTGAACTAAACACAGGGAGCGAGCAAAGAGCGAGAGAGAGAGGGCGAGAGACAGAGCGAGGGACGAGAAACACAGAACACAGAGACAAGACAGAGACATGACTAGGAAAGTGATGGGGAAACCAAGGAGAACCAGAGAACAAAACTGATACCAGAACCTAAGACAGAGAAACTAAGAACATGAATCCTTTCATGAAAACACAAACCAGAATACAAAACCAAAGACACTCCAAGAACACAGAAATGTAAACACAAAGGCACTCCAGAGCGCAAGCATGAATATTTCATAATACAAAAATAAACCTAAGCTCAAAACCCTGGGTCCAAGACCCAGGGACCATGACAGGTGGCAGAGTTGAAGATTTTAAGATCTTCATTGGGAGTGACCAGGATGAACAGGATTAGAAATGAGTACATCAGAGGGACAGCTCAGATTGAGTGGTTTGGAGACAAAGTTAGAGAGGCAAGGCTGAAATGGTTTGGACATGAAATA
>VUQS01047272.1:3670-19292 GCA_015108495.1 Heterochromis multidens
CACCTCACCACTGTCTCGCTGTTCTCATTTTTGTCCTGCACCAGCCTCACATACTTCTCAGCCACTCCTGACTCCCTCAGATAGTACCACAGTTCCTCTCTTGGCACTCTGTCATAGGCTTTCTCTAGATCCACAAAGAAACTGAGCAGCTCCTTTTGACCTTCTTTACACTTCTCCATCGACACTCTCTAAGCAAAGGTCACATAATGCTTATCTAAGCTTTTATTTTGAAGAAAAGCTCTCCGGAAGACAGGTCCCTGTCGTGACGTTGCTGCGAGTGCGGAAGTAAATTAGCTGACCTACCCACATGGTGGAAATGGCTGCTAATGGGGAAAAACAACAGGGCCACAGACCCGGCATATACAAACAGAAAAATAAAGGACACAAACATGGCAAGCACCGGACGAAAGGAGAAATTGAAAGAGAAAACAAAGGCAAGTCGCGTCCAGCTGCAGAGTGTTACACTTGTTGTGTACATGTGTGTTGTTAGCATGTCGCGGTGGATTCTGCAAATACACGTGTTGGGCTTTAAGGGTCTAATCCGTTAATGTATGATATCTGATATTTTAACACTTTTCTTTGTAAGATATTTAGTGAAAGTGTGTATTCGCGTCCGAGCCTCGTTTGGTGGTAAACCGGTGGAGTTTGAGCTTTGGGCATTTAAACGTGTGTGTGTGTGTCTGTGTGTGTGTCTGTGTGTGTGTGTGTGTCTGTGTGTGTGTCTGTGTGTGTGTCTGTGTGTATGTGTGTGTGTCTGTGTGTATGTGTGTGTGTCTGTCTGTGTGTGTGTGTGTCTGTGTGTGTGTGTGTGTGTGTGTGTGTGTGTGTGTGTGTGTGTGTGTGTGTGTGTGTGTGACTGTGGCTATTCAAAGAGAATATCAAGAAGTCAGGAGAGAGCAGGAAGAAGGAAAGAGTGACAGACAGAATGACGTCTTTATTTATCTGCGAACAGGCCCAGTGCACATCTGTCGCTTAGAGACAAGATGAGACCGGCATTGATTACCTGAAGCCTCCAATCTAAACTCAGATTAACTGTGGAAACATTTCACTTTGAGCCACTGAGGGTGTGACTTGGAAAGGATTTCAACAACACTGGCCCTGAGCTGTGATGTGTTTTTGAAATAATTGTGTCACGGGGGGATAGGAGTAATAACTTATCCCAGTCAGCATGTGCGCTGCTTAATTATCATCAACATATGGAAGTTTAGTGTATGCAGTATATACAAAAGCCAAAAAGCTCCTTGTTGTTGTTGTCTGGACTCGCTGTAGTTTTCCAATGTGGTCACAGATGGAACACAGTTTAGTCATGGCAAACAAACCATTTTTGATCAGGTTCTTTCCTCTCGTCCTGTCATTTCCTACTTTAAAATCTGCACAGATCTTCGAAATCAAAGAATCTAAAACATTTAAGCCCTCCCACTTCTTTTTTTAAAGAATGTGGGAAGCTTTAGATGAAAATTTAAAAGGCTCGTTACAGCAGACAGACAGCTGATCTCCACTGGGTGACTCAAGGCTGAAGAGAACCAATGCTCAAAGTCAATACATAATTTCTTTCTCTAACTTCTGCTAAAATAAATTCCACTCCATTTCAATTTTCCAAGACGGGAGAACGCTCCTGCTTTTCTTGTTCCTTATTTCACTTGGAGGCAGGACATTTCCTTTGTCTCATTAAATTCAGTTTTGGTTTCTTTCTTTCTTTTTCTGCCATTACTAACTTATTATTATGACTGTGTGACTGGATTGTTTGTATTAAAAGGATAACATGCATTCCTTTTAGATTTTTTCTTAATTGGCTAATCCATTAAAGTGATTTGGCACAATATAGATTAATCTTATGATCTTTTCAGCCTGGCTAATGTCATGACTTTCATCATGAGGCAAGACACAACTGATTTAGTCCCTTAACTGTTCACCTTGTGCCATCATCAGACCAAATTTTCCATTTTTGCAGTACAAAGCATTAGCTGTAGTGCTAAACATTATCAGAATTGTACCTCTGAATATGTTAGCAGCCTCAAGGAGCAACTAAAGTGGAATGCTAGCCACTTTTTTCAGCAAGGAGGCACAAGTCACGTCGCTTTTTTCACAGGTCTCACAATCAACAAGTTCAAGTTTTTTCTAACAACAATTCCTCGCCACATTCGTTCATGGCCTTATAGACCTGCCAGACAATTAGACACACCAGAAACCTCTGATTTATCTGTCTTTAAACACACACAGAGGCTCTTCTCAAAGAGTCCGTAGTGTAGATATCGCACAAGAAGAGCCCATTGCCTGCGGCATGCTATGGCATGTTTCATTATACAGAAATGTGATGGGTTTTATAATTCTGTCACAGAGCAAGTAGACTGGCAAACACATAGTGCTGTGTCACATACTGTACACAAGTTTTCAATTACAGCAAGCTAGACACTGATAATAGTTCAATTAATGACTTGCTGTCTGTCTTTGAAATGTGAGTGAGCGAGGAAACATTTGGGGAAGGATGTTGCAGTATACATCAAGTGCACAATAGAGTGCACAGTTTCCCATGTGGCACATCAGTGTTTAAAGATTAGCATTTACATAATATTCTTTCACAACCCATAGCATACATTTTCTGACCGAGGTCTCAGTAATAATTCACACTGCTGTGGCCTCTGCTGAGAATAATGAAAAAAAAAAAAAGGTACATGGCTTCAGATGATGTCTAAAATCTGTCAAATTAAAAGATTAAGCAAACTAATATATGGAGACACCTCAGGGCAAGATTTGATGATTAAATGCCACTCAGTTATTTGAGTAATGTGACTGCCCAAAAGTGCCTGTGCTGAGCTGAATTTTCATCATAATTCTTTATAAATGTCTCATTGTTAAACAAATAACTGAACACATTGAACAGTCTCTCCAGTGAACGCAAGGAATGATTTCAGACAGTTTTTTTTATATCTTCTCATTTATACTGTGACTTGGGTAAAGTCATGTATAGGTAAGAATATCAAACTTTAAATGAGGCAAAGCTTGTGAGTGCAGTCTCCAGGGATCTGTCATTTGAAATGCAAACATTATTCAGCACAGATCAATTGCCTTAGTAAAGGTAGGGGTATATTTCTCAGTGGTTTGTAATGATATTTTTAAGCTGGAGCCAGCTTTGGATTGTGGCAAATACCTCCCTCAGCTTAGACATTCTGGTAAATCTTTGACCCATGGCTGTAGCCAGGATTAAAGACATACTTAGATAATAATGAATCCAATATGTGACATTTTTAGCAAATGGGTTGTGGCCCTTCTTCTGATTAAAAAAAAAAAAACATTACAAAAATGTCAGTGTGCAAGTAAACAGAGCACTGAAAATGAAGACATTTCAAAATAAAAGTACATAAAGTCATTGGCCAGTGTCCAGGCAGGACATATCCACCAAAACTTAAAGCTTTGCTATCTGCACTGTGTTTACTAGTGAAGAATCACATCGCTCTTATTCACATTTCACATTTAGTGTTTCTTCACAGGTTGTTGTTGTGGCTGTCCTCAGTATTCTTCAGCTGCCTTCCCAGTGAGTCAGACAGACTCGACCTCTACCTTCTTGGAGTGTGGCAGATGTAGTGGAGAACTCATCAAAAACATTAAACTTCATTAAAAAAGTGTGCATGCACTCGTCTTGTGTGCAACCACAAACGTGAACATACACCACAAAATAGAATCTAAATCTGCGTGACTGAGAAGTAGGAGTTATTGCAAAATTCTCTTTATCCTCCAGAATACTGACTCTGACCTCTGTGTTTTTGCTAGAGCCCAGTACTGATTGTATTTAAAACTATAAACGTAAATCAACCGCATTTCCGGTTATTATGCTTTAAGGTCTCAGCACTAATAGTCTGTTCATCCCTATTGTTACCTAGGTGACTCCAATGAAAACAAGCCATTGGTGGGGGCAGAGGAGGAAGAGGTGGCCAAGATGGGCTGTCCCAGTTTGGGCGAACACACACAGCTAGAAGTGGTCATCGAAGAGTCCTACGAGTTCAAGGTAAGTGTGTGTCTGTGTGTAGATACTGCATTAACATGCTCATTACCAGAGCAGGTGTATGTGAGCATTTCCCTTAATGATTCTCTCCTATCAGATACATTTTAAGTTATGCTGGGTTGCTATCAAGCAGGTTGCTTTATATATCACAAAAAGTAAATGTCAGTGTCATTCTTTAATTTTGCAGTGGATACATGTAGGAGAATGCCTTCTCTGGTAGGATGCTACCAAAAAAAGACCTGCAAAAAAAAACAGCAAATAATTTATTTACAGTACATTTTCATCTTATTTCAGTACAAAACAGGCATTAAACAAGCCTGGCTTTGCCATTTCATAAATATTTTACACTAAGAGGAGAGCCTTCCTAAATTTGATCAGTTTCTGACTGTGACAAGCACCATCATTATGTATGTGCAGCCCAGGAAACACAGTAACAAAACTACAACAGGGTTCCCTGTGGCTTTACCTTGTGTGGACCCCTAACCGGAGATGCATGTCTCCTGTTCAGCTTGTGTACATTGTCATCACATCGTGTTGCTTCATTTTTTTCTGTTAATCGTCACGTTTATTTTTCCACTCATTTGTGATTTTACTTTTTTTGTGGTCTTGAAATGTTATCACTCATGTGTGTCTGTCTGTTTACAGATTTTATTTTCTCATTTGTCCATTTTTGTCATTTTGTGTGTGTGTGTGTGTGTGTGTGTGTGTGCGCGCGCGCCCGGGTGTGTGTGCAGAGAGCAGTAAATACACTTATTAGGCATGCTGAAAAGGTAATCCATCCTTTTCATGCATGCAATGCATGTTCTTTAATCATCTACTGTACAATACTGAAATGTACTAATAGTGCCCGGGTTAATCACATCCCAATCTATAAATCATTAAGTGTTGCCACACATGGGGATTCATTTGTGATGTATCTTATTGGGACTGCCAAAATACAGTACATTTACCATTTTATAATGCTTTTAACATAGTAGATAGTAAAAAATGCAGAATTCCCTCCAAGCCCTGTCAGTAAAGTTACAGTAATGACTGCTGGTGTTGTGCTCCTTAGCAGCTGTGAGCTCTTTTGCAAAATCTTTTATTATCTTTCTTCTCTTGGCTGTTTTAGAATAAAACACTCAAGCAGTATGCCTGAAGGTTTTTTTGTCTTGAATTTTACAGGGAGCATAAGTAAAATGTGGCACAGCTGATTTCACAGCATCATATTAATCAGCACACCTTATACCTGGAATACCTTGAATTCTAAGTGTCCTGAAATACTAAAAGAATGTAAATGTATGTATGCTGTGGGTTTTAATTGAAAAGCTTGAAATCAGCATTTTCCTCTTTCTGTGTAGTTGCGAATGAATTAACAGCTTGAGGGTTGTGTTTTTCCCGTTCTGCCTGGTGTGTATTCACTTGCATGGTTGATACTTGTGCGTGTGCATTTGCAATATTTGTCTGTGCGTGTGTGTGTGTGTGTGTGTGTGTGTGTGTGTGTGTGTAGAGTACAGTAGATAAGCTGATCAAGAAGACAAACTTGGCCTTGGTGGTGGGAAGCAGCAGCTGGAGAGAGCAGTTTGTCAGTGCTGTTACAGTCAGTGCAGGTAAAACACACACACACACACACACACACACACACACACGGAAAGAGCTTCATTTTGATTTATGAACTGTAATTTTGGCTGACATCTTTCTTGACTTTATTTTTAAAGATGGTGGATGAAGAAAGAGAACATTTCTTAAAATGTTGCATCAGCATTTTATTTGCACCCTTATTATGTATTTATTTAAATCTATTCATAGTCTTGTTACGGAGGTTTCTTTGCTGTCACAGAGGGAAGTCTTATTTAGTTTTAGTTATGAAAAGCGGTTTGACATTCTAGGAAATACAATATATAGATAAAAGACTTTTTCCACCTACAGATTACACTTACAGGAGCTTTTATGACCTCCCATTATAAACAAATAGGCATTAATATGGAATTGGTCCCCCCCTTTGCAGTTGTAACTGCTTTCACTCTTCTGGGAAGGCCTTCTACAAGATTTTGGAGTGTGTCTGTGGGAATTTCTGATAGATATTGCAGATACTGATGTTGGATGAGAGGGCCTGGCGTGTGTTCTCCATTCTAGTTTATCCCAAAAGTTTTTGATGGGGTTGAAGTCAGGGCTCTGTGAGGGCCAGTCAAGTTTATCCACATCAAACTCATGCAATCATGCTTTTACGGACCTTGCTTTGTGCACTGGGGCTGGAACCGAAAAGTGCCTTCCTGTTCCTACAAAGTTGGAAGCATTCAATCGTCCAAAAATGTCTTAGTAAGCAAAGCACTGAGATTTCCCTTAACTGGAACTAAGAGGCCCAGGTCAAAGCCCAGAAAAACAACACCATAGCATTATTCCTTCTTCATCAAACTTCACACTTGTCACCATGCAGTCAGGCGGGTAATGTTCTCCTGGCATTCACCAAACCCAGAGTCGTCCAGCTGACTGCCAGATAGAGAAGCGTGATTTGTCACTCCACAAAACCCGTTTCCACTGCTCAAGAGTCCAGCGTGCTTTACGCCACTCTCTGATGCTTGGCATTGTGTTTGGTGATGTAAGGCTTCCATGCAGTGGCTTGACCATCAAAACCAAAGCCATGAAGCTCCTGGCGCACAGTTTGTGTGCTGATGTTGATGCCAGAGGAGGCTTGCAACTCTGCACGTATTGAATCAGTAGAGCAGGTTTTACACACTCTTCACCTCAGCACTTAGCGACCCCACTCTGTATCTTTACCTGGTCTGCAACTTCATGGCTGAGTTGCTGTTGATCCTAAATAATTCCACTTTGCAATAATATTACTTGCAATTAATTGTGGAATACCTTGGAGAGAAGAAATTTCACCAAATGACTTGTTGCCACGGTGACATCCGATTACAGTACCACACTCAAATTCAGTGAGCTTTTGAGAATGACCCATTCTTTCGCAAATATTTGTAAAGGCAGACTGCAAGGCTACATGCTTGATTTTATACACCAGTGGCAATGGGATTGAATGAAACACCTGAATTCAAAGATTAAGAGGAGTATCCCAGTACTTTTGTCCATATGGTGTAGCTTAGCCTCTAAGTTGAGAAGATTAGGCCCACTGTCATAAGCAAAATATGAGCTACTACTATGCTAGGTTAGCATAACCTAGCATAAATATTGGAACATTATAGCATTTAATTATTAGAGCATTTTGTACTGATTAAAACTACCAGTCACTCTCAACCTAAATATATTTCTATAAACTCTAAAGCTTATTAACTATTAATCTAATCTAAGCTAATCAAGAGACTTAGGGGATAAATATGACAATAATATCAGTCTTCTTGTCTGATATCAATGATCATATCAATCTTCTATCTCTTATTAGAGTTAAAGCTGAAGTTTATCTGTCTCATTCCAGTGGTCTTCTTTTTTGTCTCATCCTTTTTTTTTGTTACTTTTACTCTGTTCTTCACTTTCAATCTCCCACCATACCCGAAGGAGATGATGACGAGGAGGAGAGCGGCGAGGAGCGGCTGCCATCCTGCTTCGACTACATCATGCACTTCCTCACTGTCTTCTGGAAGGTTCTGTTTGCCTTCGTCCCTCCCACAGAATACTGGAATGGCTGGGCCTGCTTCATCGTCTCCATATCACTTATCGGCGTCCTCACAGCAGTCACAGGTGATCTGGCATCTCACTTCGGCTGCACGATAGGACTGAAGGACTCGGTGACAGCTGTGGTATTTGTAGCGCTGGGAACATCAGTTCCAGGTGAGATTGAGTGGGAAGTGGTTTGATTATTTGCATTTTTGAGGGGATTTTATATCCCAATCTAAGCCAAGTCAACAGCATCATAATATTTACCTCCACCCTCTCATCTGTGGCCAACTCATCACGAACATCATAAAACTTTTCTAGGAGAAATCTTTATTTCTTTTATATTATTTGCAGCTTTCAAACAACTTGGTTAGATTAGTGTTAGGGTCAGAGATCATGGTTTGGGTTAAAATACACACTTTCACCAAAAGTTACAGTGTCATATGAGGCCTGTCAGGCATAAAGCTTGTAAAATCAGCTCTGCTGCTTATTTGCTTATCCATGTTTGTGATTGGTCAGATGCTGCAAATGCCACCCTTTCCTGTGAACATGCTCATACCCCTGAGTTAACTTATCAAGTTGATGACCACCTTTGTGTGACTGCTAGGCCTGAGTGCCAGTGTTAGGGTTAAGTTAAGCTAGATAATGGAAAGATATCGTGGGTATGTTGAACTTGCTTCGTATTACTCATTATAAACAAATACAGTATAGAAGTCTTGAGCCACCCCTCATTTCTTCATATTTTGCTTCCAAGGACCCAGACTTTCTTGTAATTTTTAAAAGTGGTCTTGACCAATAGTTCTCCAGGCTTTCTGAAGGTCTTTCAAAGTTTTTCTTTGGACATTGGCTGCTTCTTCATTCGTTTTCAGTCCAGGCCTTGTACCTGACCATTTTCAGAGCAATGTTTTGTGCTTTTTAAGCCACTTAACACTGATCTATGAATCATTCAAACATAAAAAAGGCACTTAAGTGAAGGGATGAACCAGTGTTGTGTCTACACATAACAGACAAATTTTAAATTGTATCTTTAGGCACATGGCAAAAACACATAATTTGTTCCAATTTCTTTAATTGAATCTACAAAAAATGTCAAAGATAACAGTTTGACAGGCATAAAATTGTATTTTTGCACCAACAAGGTGATTCCCAATGAGCTATTAGCCAAAAAGTTGGCATATCTCAGCATGGTGTACAGTCTTTCCTTAAAAAATCTGAGGAAACAAGGACATGGACAAGTGGAGGACTAAAGAAGAAGTGGCAAGCCTAAAAAAAACTATCTACAGCAGATGAAAAGTATCTGAAAGTCAAGTCAGGAAGAAAGAGGAAAACAAATCCAGCAAAAGCTTGACATAGAACCTGAGAGATGCATCTGACCCTTCAGTTGACCCATCTTGAGGTCGCCAAGTGGAAGGGTGGCTGTCAAGAAGCCACTCTTAAGGAAGGAAAACAGCAAGAAAAGGCTGAGGTATGCTGAATTGCACAAGTCAGCCAACATCCAAAGAATAGCTTTGAATGTCCTTTAAGAAGCCAGGAGAACTATACATGAAGACTATTTTTTAAAAATTACAAGAAAGCTTCCCTTAGGAGTTCAGGCTGTGTTGAAGAATAAAGGTGGTCATACCAAGTACTAACTTTCAAGCTTGTTAGAATTGTAGAAACTCTGTTTTGACTTGTATACTGTATTTCCTTATATCTTTACACATTTCAATAAATCTCTGCACCTATTTCCCATTTTCCTAACAAAATATAAAGAAAAGAGGGGTGTCTTAAAACCTTTGCACAGTTACTGTAAAACATATAATATAAAACTCCAACTATTAAGTAGGATCACAAGGGAAGACTGTGAAAGAAACATAGGGGGATCTAGCCCTTTCTCATTCAATGACATGTTGTCAAAGCCACTGGCAGCACTCATTTAAGGTTAAAACAGCTTGTGCATAATAGGGAGGCACGGGTGACAAAAAGGTATTTTATTATGCCCCAGGATGAGAACGTGTTGGGAGATTGCATAAAAGCATTTTTTTTTTTTTACTTCCATATGAACAGTCAAACCCCAGGGCAGACTTGCTAGCATTTTATGCAGCCCCCGAGCCTGTCAAGAAAAAAGTACATTTCTGTACATTTCATTAATCTGCAGTTCCTGACACCAAAGGAGCTTTTCTCTTCAGTTTCAGCTCTTTTGTTCTTACAGTCAGCCTTCCTAACATTGATAAATACAACCAGTGTCAAGAAGTGTCACAGCACCAATGGTTACTAAAGGACAATTACCAATATAAAACATCCTCAACCAAGCTGTGCTGCCCTCGATCATATGATAGATCTCTACAATGGCAATAACTCAATAATCAAACCTTTGAGAACCACTGACTTATACAAAAAATAATAAAACTGAAACAGACAAATAAGCCAGAAAAATGTAATTATATGGTCTGTTCCTGAAGTATCATTCCTACTGAAAAACCCCTCACCCATTAAAGCCTTCAATCTCTTACATACAAATAATGTTTTATTATTTGTTTAAGTTCGGAATAAGGTTACATTTGGATTTAATATTGTAGGATATTATTGGGAGAAATATTCGTGGATATGTACATATGAGCAATGCCCACGAGTATGGCAGCTGAAAACAAGCAGGTAGAAGATTTCCTCCAACTTCCAGCATGATCTGAATACAGGCATGAGAAGAGATTTAGCGTGACTCAAACAGAAACAGATGGCTTGGTGTTATACCACAGTGGTGCAGAGTGATTATTTTCCATGTTTGCCATGTTACAAATTCCTCCCCTCCCATTACACCACACTCGAGCTTTCCATTTCAAAAGACATGAAATGAGCTGCGTCTTCGCTCTAAAGTTCAGATGTGAGTAAACAAATACAAGGATGAGGACTGATCCTCTCACCTCCATTTGATTTCAATAGCCTAACCCTAGCCTAACCCTTCATTTGCAGGATGGAAATCAAAATGTAATTGTGAAACTCTGGCTCTATCACAGCCTTCAGCCTCAGCTTGTTTCATCCCCAGACTTTAATTCAATTCCCTGCCTCAATCCTAACGACAGCAGGTTTATTGTTGCCTCTTCGTATGATTTATAGAAATAGCTCCTGTGCCGCTCTTCCAGGTGGTAACTTCAATGGCTTGTGGCGAGGTCTCTGGAAAGTAGTATTTGAATCAATTCCTTCTACAACCATGTTATGGTGTGTGAAGGGGGATTTGATAACCATAAATCAGCGTGTCTCCTCTCACAAGGTTCTAGTCTTGTCATTTTTCCTCTGATCACTTTCACTCCCAGTTAAATCTCTATCTGTTCTTCCTTACCCTCTCAAAGTCACCCCACTTATCTGTTAGGCTCTCGTGCCCCATTCTGGTCAATTTGTTACTCTGACTTGATGTTACCTTACTCCTCTCTCTCTTTCCTCCTCTTAGTGTTTTTGCTATTGGATCATCCATCATTCTGACCTGTGTATGCTGTAGAAACCAAGCGTGTGTGTGGGTGAAAATGTGTGTTTTTGCCTGTTGAGGCGCTGCAAGTTAGCATACAGCATCTCCAGCAAGCCATTATAACTTCCACTGGGAGTGTTTGCTGCCTTCTCTGTGTGTATGTGATCTCCTTAAAACTTGTTAGAAACACTCATCTTCTCTCTCGTTTCCCTTTCTCTGACATGCACCCTTCCCTCCTCCTCTCTCTGTCCTCCTCGAGATTCATAAAAGCATTTCTGTGTTATTAGATTGGAGTTAGGATTATCGGCCCAATTTATACAGAATTTGCCGATTCAGGCAATTAGAGAGCAAATGCTGATGGTTTGAAAGCTGTACAGTGCAAAATGTTTCTGCCCATTTAAGAGGTTTATACAGCTCATTTGTAACCATCTGAGGCATTTAAACAGTAAGTGGTGTTTGATATGTGCGTTGGTGCTGAACAAACACTAACACTGTTTTATAGTTTTCATCTTGTACGCTGTTGATACCTTGAGTTTATCTCTGCAGGAACTGAGTTGTGACTTTATGACTAATATTGAGTTTTAAATCGTGAAAATTGTAGTTATTTGCTGTTTGGTTAGGGCTATACTTTTGATCTAAATAATTGAAATTCAGTGGAAAAATTTCCTTTTTGTTGGAAATTGTTGTAACAGAGGTAGGGTTTGGCCAGTTTTTTCACATTTAAATTGTTTTAGTATAACAACAAAAATCTGCAAACTGAAATTGTGCAAACTCAGAAGCTGGGACACCAATAGGTCTGCATTAACCACACCATTAGGCTGGCTGCTTGTCTGTCTTGTTTTCTATTTTTACATATATTAAATATCGAATAAATGTTCATTGAGCACCTATGAGAGTCTAAGCTACTTCTGAGACAACTGACGATATCTTCTTAGGAAACTGATTTGATTTAAGAAATATTGTTAATGCACAGTCTGTTATGCAGTTGGATTTGTCCCATTGCATTCCCAGCATCAATAAGAACAGCATGTGTGTGATGTTCTTATTTGGAGGCAGTAATATGGAGTTTTGTGATTCTAATCCACAATTTCACCTGCCTCTGTGTCCACACACACACTCACTTCTTTTTGTGTGGTCTACCACCAGCAGGATTACAGTTCATCCCCAAAGTCTGGAGGACAGTTTTAATGTTGGGATATCAATTTCAGCTAATCTCACTGACATTCAAATGAGAATTGAGACTCTTCTCACCAGCCTGTCTAAAAAAAGAATTAAGCCGAGATAGGCATACAATAACTGGCAGCTGCTTCCCCGGTATTCCATGCCAACCCAGTTGTAGTCTCTCGGCTTTCCATCCAATTTCTACTCAAATATCCTGCACCAAGGAGCACACTTAGTGTACACCTACAGCATTTCACAGCATTTATTACATTGATTTTGGTTGTGCTGATGCCAGTACACAACTGTAGATTACAGCAAGACTAATAAATCTTCTCTGAAACTAATGCAAGTCATTTTTAATTCTGCCCAGTATGAATGAAAAACAACATACAGCAAGTGACTCCAGTGTATATCAGGGGATACTGCAAACCTCCTGAGGCTTTTCAAATGCACATCAATTTTGAAAAATTAATTTAAAAGGCTGGTCTCAAACAGCGACCCAGTGTGAAGACAGAAATGATCATCCCACAGGGATGTGGTATAACACCAGTGACCACAGGGATTATCATTTCTGTCTAAGGATATAACTTGGACAAACTGAGCTACCAGCATTAAACTACTGATTCATCTGCAGGGAGCATTATAATTTAACAGATATTAAAAAATAATGTTCTGAGAGACTTCAACTGGGGCTGTCAGGACCACTGTCATCAAAAGAAGATCATTTCCTTATGCAGCAATATACCCTCACCGCCCACTTTATAAGGTACATCGGTTCAACAGCTCGTCAATGCATATATCTAATCAGCCAATCACATGGCAGCAACTGCATTTGGGAATGTAGACATGGTCAAGAAGACCTGCTGAAGTTCAAACTGAGCATCAGAATGGGGAAGAAATGGGATTTAAGGGACTTTGATGGTTGTTGGTGCCAGACGGGCTGATTGACAAGCTTGATGAGTGTTTTAGAAACTGCTGGTTTATTTTCCAACACAACCACCTCTAAGGTTTACTGAGAATAGTCCAAAAAAGAGAAAATATCCAGTGAGTAGCAGTTCATTGGGGGAAAATGTCTTTTAGATGCCAGAGGTCAGGGAATGGCCACACTGCTTCATGCTGGTATAGGAATAAAACAGTAACTCAAATAACCACTTGTTACAACCAAGGTATGCAGAAGAGCATCTCTGAATGTACAACACATCAAACCTTGAAGCAGATGGGCTACAGCAGCAGATCACACTGGGTGCCACTCCTGTCAGCTAAGAACAGGAAACTGAGGCTGCGATTCACATGGGCTCATCAAAATCGGACAACAGAAGATTGGAAAAATGCTGCCTGGTCTGTCCAACTGAACATCATTTAAACACCATAGCCTATTGTTGCTGACCATGTCCATCCCTTTATGACCACAGTGTATCCATCTTCTGATGCTGCTTCATTAAGGTTAGCTTTAATAACTCTAATAATAAAAACCAAATGTAATTTTGTGACACACAATCCTCTGTAAAATACTTTCTAGTAAACTGGACAGATATACCACCCCCAGCTAATAAATATTGACCAAAAAGGCTTTTTTCAAAAAAACCAAGGATTCCATAATGTTAGACGTGTCTTAAATATGTTATATGAGAAGCACAATGCAAAGGATACAGCTTTCAGAGGATGTATGTCAAGCATTTGACAGAATAGAATATCTTTTGGAAGTGCTCCCTAGATATGGGTTTGGAAAAACTTTTCTTAAATGGATCAAAATGATTTCAAATCCTACCTAGTATGCAAATCCTACTATTGAGATTCTAACTAATAATATAGTCTCAAAATCTTTTAGTTCACAGAGATCTAGAGATGCCCCCATCTCTGCTGCTATTTATTTTTGCAAGAGAACCTTTAGCCAGGGCTGTGAGAGCACATAAAGAATAATCAAAGATTACTATTGGGGAGATAGAGCATCTCATTTCTTTATTTGCGGATGACATTGCTTGTTTCTTGACTAATCTAAAAAATTGTATTCCAAATTTGGTAAAGTTAATTGAAATTTTTGGTGAGTTTTCCAGATATAAAATTAATCATTCAAAATCAGTGCTGATGTTTCTTGGCAAGGAAGAGAGACATAGTCCCACAGTAAATACCCCATTTATGATGACTACTGACGGGTATTAAAATAACTTCTGAACTCAGTAAAATAATTTCAGCAAATTATGACCCCTTGGTCACTGACACATTGGAACATGGGTTGACTTTACTTATTTCCATGATTGGATGTATAAATATAATAAAAATGGCTCTTCTGCCTAAATTTCTGTATTATTTTCAAACTATCCCACTGTCCCTACCAAAAATATTTTGTAATAAGCCTGACAAATTATTTAGTCAGTTTATACTGAACGAAAGGAAACCTAGATTCCACCTTAGGGTATTATCCTTGCCATACGAGAGAGGGGGCTACAACTTCCCAACCTGGAATGGTACTATATGGCTACCCAGCTAACTTTATCATACTTTATCATACTATTTCCTTGCAGCAGCACCCCTAGCCTTGGTAAGCATAAAACAAAAATCTATCAATGATCTACCATTATATTTATATTATTTATTTAATTAATTCAATTCAATTCAATTTTATTTATATAGTGCCAAATCACAACAACAGTCGCCTCAAGGCGCTTTATATTGTAAGGTAAAGACCCTACAATAATAAAGAAAAAACCAACAATCAGACAACCCCTATGAGCAAGTACTTGGCGACAGTGGGAAGGAAAAATTCCCTTTTAACAGGAAGAAACCTCTGGCAGAACCAGGCTCAGGGAGGGGCAGCCATCTGCTGCCAACGGTTGGGGGTAAGGGGAGGAAGACAGGACAAAAGACACACTGTGGAAGAGAGCCAGAGATTAATAATAACTCGTGATTTTAAATATATTAGGGCTGGGCACGTTAACGCCTTATTATCGCGTTAACGCATTAATTAATTAACACCAACAATTATTTTATCGCGCGTTAACGCGGTTTTATTATTATTATTGAAAGTCCGTTGCTCACTGGCTCTGAATACACAAAAACATGGGTCACAGGTAGTGGGATGTACAGACTTGGGATGGGCGTCATCACGCGTCTCAACCAATGAGAGCATAAGACTGCTGCAGCACACACATGAACCGGAACGTAAAAGAACTGGCGGGGACAGAAAAATGGAGAAAGGTATGAAACTCTTACATGGACATTTTCATTTTAAATCTCTTCCAGAGGCCCCTGCACAGTAAATCACAGCTGTGGACTTTTTTTTTTTGCGCTCGACCACCTCACTCTAACAGGGGCAACTGTTGCTGCTGAACATAGACTGTTTATGCTGCTCCCTGATAAAAGAAAATGTTTCTGCTGGTACCTGTTCAGTAACAAAACAAAGAAAACTGATTTATAAATGTTAACTTGCTGTT
>VUQS01047275.1:0-13353 GCA_015108495.1 Heterochromis multidens
TTATAGGGGATCGTCTGATTGTTGGGGTTTTCTCTTCTCTCTGTATTATTGTAGGGTCTTTACCTTACAATATAAAGTACCTTGAGGCAACTGTTGTTGTGATTTGGCGCTATATAAATAAAACTGAATTGAATTGAATTGAACTGAATTGAACTGAAACACAGAGAGATGATTAAGGGAACAGGAAGGGACAAATACAGGGACCAGGACTAAGACGAATGAATTTCATAAGGCAGGGAAACCAGACAACCACAGAGACAGGACACGGAGAGACCAGACAGCCACGGGGACAATACTGACTTCCACAGGAGACGCTGATGACCAGACACAGAGATGAGACTAGGACAGACATTCGGGGACCAAACTGGAGGGACAGACAGGGATCACAAAAGATAAACTAGAAAATAACCAGACTACAAACAGAGGAGGGCAGCACGGTGGCTTGGTGGTTAGCACTGTTGCCTCCACCATCTGGCCGGGCCTTTCTGTGTGGAGTTTGCATGTTCTCCCCGTGTTTGCGTGGGTTCTCTCCGGGTACTCCGGCTTCCTCCCACAGTCCAAAGACATGTAGTTAGAGGGGTTAGGTTAATTGGTGATTCTAAATTGCCCATAGGTCTGAATGTGAGTGTGAATGGTTGTGTGTCTCTCTGTGTTAGCCCTGCGACAGACTGGCGACCTGTCCAGGGTGTACCCTGCCTTTCGCCCTATGGCAGCTGGGATAGGCTCCAGCCCCCCCGCAACCCTGAATTGGATAAGCGGAAGAGAATGGATGGACAAACAGAAGATTAGAACATAGAACATAAACCACATCTCTTAAATCCAAAACCAAGAATCATGAGTCTAAAAAAACCAAACCTCAGAATGCTAGGTCCAGGACCATGACACAATTAAACACTATCAGTCATAGATTGGCCTCCCCAGAGCCTGGACCTAAACATTATTGAAGCAGTGTGGGATCATCTTGACAGAGAGACAGAAAAAAAAAGGCAGCCAATATCCAAAGAAGAGCTTTGAATGTCCTTCAAGAAGCCTGGAGAAATATTCCTGAAGAGTACTTAAAAAAAATTACAAGAAAGCTGCCTAGGAGCGTTCAGGCTGCGCTGAAGAATAAAGGTGGTCATACCAAGTATTGACTTTGAAGCTCACTAGAAATGAACAAACTTTGTTTTGCCTTGTATACTGTGTTTCCATGTATTTTTGCCCGTTTCAATAAATTGCTGTACCTATTTATCATTTTCCTAGCTAAATATAAATGAATGGGGGGCGGCTCAAGACCTCTGCACAGTACTAGCACAATAATGCTAGTGTAATAAATGTGGGGTGTAGAGTACTGTCATGGCCTTTTTCGTCAGTAATCAATCTGTCCAGATTTGCTGACTTGTGTGTATTTGTTGGATCAAATGATAGGGGTTTATCTTGGGAACTGTAATTTTTGTGTTGAATATATATGTAGTTTTTTAACCATTAGTGAGGTGGCTGTTGCATTTTTTAACACCAGCCATATTTGGGAATATTATAAAAAAGATATATGAACTCAAGCCAAAAATACTGCACTGCTGTATGTTAATATGAACTGAATTTTACCATATGGTTCCAGGTCACACCAAATGTTGCTTTTAAGGTTTTAAGGAACTGGCTGTTTACATTTTGTTTTAAGAATTTCTTTTAATTTTATCAAAATAACCATTTAATACCTTAATAAATTACCAATGCACCTGGCTTACCAATACAGCATTAGCTGATAAGACCCCACTTCTACCCTCTTGTCCAAATATGATCATATCCAGTTTAGGAAAAAAAAGAGATGGTGACAGCCAAAGCCACTTATGGCATCAAGCAGGCAAAGACACAGCCTATGGGTTTTTATTCCAAAGCGCATCTCACAAGGGCAACTGCCAGTCGTGTGCTCTGTTTTATGAAACTGCACAAAGATTCATCTCATTATTTTTATTATTATCTATTCCAGTTCAGGGATGATTTTTTTGTGAGTGACAGCATGACTCACAAAGCAAAGGACAATGACAGTGACATCAAGGTTCAAGTCAAACACTGCAGCAAGGCTAGGGCTCCCTTAAAACTGGGCCTGGAGAGGATGACTCAGGAATTGGAGAGGGGACACAATGCAACAACACTTTGAATTGTCAGAATACCTTTCACTATGAAATTCATAACTTTGTTGCAATATGTGACACAAGGCATGAAAGGACCACTTGTGACACAATGAGATCAGTTTACATCACCGACTGCAGGAGAGAAACGAGCTCTCTGATGTGAACACAAATACTCTTAACTTTGTTTGAGCAGATCTACTTTGTGTGGCTTTAAAACACTGAGTGGAAGCAATGCAAACACAATAATGAAATACAATAACAAAAAAATCTTTCAAAGTTAATATTGCAAACCAGCTCTGGCAGTGAGCTGCACCACACTCTCTGCCATTCTTCATAAGACTTGCTGATATAGCATTAACAGCTGAATAATAAAACATTTAATAACTAGCTAAACATGATTAATTTTATCGAAGAAGCAACAAAAACTGTCTTTGTTTTGTTTGGTAGAAGACTGATTCAGTCAAGACTGGTATATATTTTTGTTGAAGTTTATATTTGGTGGCAACACTTCCTGCACAGAACAGGCATCACTGACAACAGACCTGACATTTAGGTGAGGTGAGGTGGGTTGCAAAGCAGCTGGCAAATGTGCAGCAGATGTGGAAAGGCTAAAGCAGCTTAAATAGAGCACCCTATATGAGATAAGCCAACTAGATGTATGGACAGCGGAGCCATCAGCTGATGAGGTTGGCACTGAGATCATCCGATCTGCTGGGATTTGCGGCCGAGCTCGACTTTCTGGCCTGCCTGAACAAACACTATGCTCCATTTATTTCTTAGCATTTATTTCATTCTTGATATTATGCAAGTTTTGAGCGGTTCAAGTTAATGTCTACATAACTACTTTGGCACTTCTATATTATCACTCCCACCAGGGATACAACAACAGACTGGGAGAACAATAATTTCCCGGCTATGAGCTGAGACTCATAGCCGTCAGTTGAAGTCCTATATGAGCACCAGCAACAATGACAATCAGTAGCAGGAAGTGATTGCTAATATTACATCTAGGTTTTGCTTCAGTATCACAAAAGCACATGTTCAGCACTGTAAATAAAGACATCAAATCTAACTTTACATAGATTTAGCGAGTTTGTTTCTTTTATTTATTTATTTTTTGTTGGTTTCCTGGCCTTTGTTTCCTCCTGCAGATTACTGACCCATCTGTTTGACCTTTTAAGTAAACTTTCCAATACAATATGCTCAGTGAGAACAGAAACAAAATTGAACAGACAGCCTTGCAGCAAAATCAGCTAGGGCTGACACTATTTGAAGCCCTGTCATTGTTGTGAAGATAAATTGTGAGACTTCACTGACTGTGACCAGAGTTATATTTGTGCTTCTCCAAAAGCTACTTTGCATCAGGTGTTCCAGTTAATGAGACTGGACTGGCTTGCAGAGGTGTCCTTTCCTATGGTAAAGCCTGTTCTTCTTAAGGACCTTTCACATAGGAAGCGGCATGTGCTGCGCTTACCACTAGCTGGAGTGCATGGCCCCAAATTTTTGTCGCTCGCTCTACGTGTACTAGATGCGCTGGCTCTCTGTCATTTCAAAAAATGAATCGCTCATCCATAAAGAATAAAGCTTTGGCACTATTCCTACTTGTGAAGAGAAGAAGGCAGATCGCAAAAAAGAGGTTGTGGGTGCATGAGACACTCAGTTCCATATATGTTAATAGATAATAGATAATGTGTTTCCACAACACTGCTCTCTTCCCGAGGTCCCTGTATGCACGTAAACATGTGTCATAAAGTTCTTTGACCTCGGATATGCACAGAATCACCTCTTCTTCTATGTTTTCGTTCGTTGTGTAGTTTAACTTAGCGCGGCTATAGGCTTCGTTTCTATTGGTCGCGTGAAGGTACGTCACACCCCGCAGCGTGGATGATCAAAATTCATCTGGGATGAACTTGGTTGAACTTTGACTGAGTACTCCTCGCTGGCGTGCTTGCGCATGCGCTGCGCTTTGCTCAGCGCAGCGGGAAAACGTTTTTGCGTGGCAATAGACAAGAATGGGTTTCAGAGCGCAGCGCAGGGCCTGCTGTGTCCTATGTGAAAAGGCCTTTAAGAAAGACTGGTTGGTGTGAAGCATGCCTGGGTCACAACAACTTTCTGCCATGGAACGACTGTGTGGCAGGCAAAATGTGGACCCAAATGCAGGACTCGGGAGGTAGAAATGAACCCAGCTTTATTTGCTCGAAACTCTCAGGGAAAAACCAAAACATGCGCAAAGCAGGGCAGGCGCAGGAAGACACACAACCATGAGCGAGGATGCAACAAAGGACAAGGGGAGACTCAGACAGACAATAAATACACACCAGGTAATGAAGGGCAAGGAAACAGGTGGGAGCACAGCTGGAATTAATTGCAGAAGACGAGACAAGGGAAGAAGAATTTAATACAAAGCACACAAGACAAGAGACTATCAAAAAAAATATGAAATAACTTACACCAAGACAATGACTCAAACATATGAACTTGACACAGAAAAACAGCCACGGAGACAGGACACAGTGAGACAAGACTGGAGGAACAGAAAGGGATCATGACAGAGAACTAAAAAACCTACAATCAACAAAATCTAAACAAGGGACTAAGGCACGGAATAACAAAAACTCATAAGCACAAGGGAACATAAGATCAAACCACTAACAGAAGACTATAAAGCTTATAAAGGAACATAAATCCTTTCTCAAAACAAAAACAAATCATGAACCCACAAAAACTCGGATGACCAATGACCATTGACCAGACCCCTGTGGTCATTAATGCACAATAAGACAAACTGTCTGCAGGAAGAAATTCAGGCCTCTTCCTCCTCTCCCTATGAGTGGGCATCATGCAAAGATCACACCAAGAGAATACTATACAGTCCTGAAAGATGTGACTAAGAACAAAGGGTCACAACAACAACTTGCTGAAATCGATGTTCATGTGTCAACTGTAAGAAAAAACACTGAATAATCAATGATGTTAATGTAAGAACATCACAAAGGAAACCGCTGCCCTCATGAAAAAGCAAAATACCACCAGGATGATTGGAGAAAAAAACCACAGCACACTAACACCACAACCTCCATCCAGCTGTGAACGAAGGTTAAGAGAGGACCATGGTTTGGGGCTGATTTGCTACGTGAATGCTTTGTAATCACTGAAGGTACAGGAGTTCAAATTATATCAAGATATTTTACAGGACGGCATCAGGGCAGCAGTCCATGACCTGAAGCTTAGGAGAGGATGGGTGATGGAACAATACAAGTCAAAGCACCCAAGAAGAATGGCCAAGTCATATTTGTATATTACTTAAACTGACCCTGAAGAGAACTGTAAAATCAAGATTTCCCAGAAATGCTGTTGAACTTAAACAGTTTTGTAGTGAGGAATGGTCCAAAATTCCTCCTGAATGATTTTAAATTCTCACAAGAAGCAACAGGAAGCATCTAAAGGAGGATGTTGGTCCTAAAAGGTGTTCTACAAGTTTACTTACTTTGTCTATAGCTTGGACTGTGAGTGACTACTCAATAAATGTTCAATAAAGAAAAGATCAAATATGTTGTAAGCAGATCAGGCCAAAAAATGAATAAAACCTGGCAGCTATGTTAAAGATGGTCTGTATTACTGTCATTCAGCTATTGAACAAATATATACATACATATACATAACCAATACACATGCATTGTATCACTGAAGCACATGGTGCTAAGATATGCCTGCAGTCCATTTTGGATACAGAATCGCACTATTTGGTGTACAGAGGGGTACATTATCCTTACTACTACATTTGCTTACAGTTATTATTGTCACTGTATGTGAGTATTTCTATTAGTACATGTGTAAATGTATAAGTATGCATATGACCCTGGGTTAACATGAGAGAGTGAGGGAGGATTAAAATATGCACAAAAGAAACTTTCCTAAGAGCCCCTTACCAGGAAAGTTCAAAAGCAATTCATGTCACTACAAACTACAAAACCCATTAAAGTAGTCCATTTTAAAACAGACATGAACCAGGCCACCGTTCAGACAAATAAAGAAGTCCACAAAAAAGAATTACAAATTTAAACAACCAAGATTTATTTAATTAAAGTAAACGTGCTGCTAAGACATATACAAGACAAAAGTCAGTGCAAAAGTCTTGAGCCACTGCTCATTTCTTTATATTTTGTTAGGAAAAAGGGAAACAGGTGCAGCAATTTATTGAAACATGCAAACATACATGGACATACAGTATAAAAGTCAAAAACAGAGTTTGTACAATTCTAGTGAGCTTGAAAGTTAATATTTGGTATGACCACCTTCATTCTTCAGTATAGCCTCAACTCTCTGGGGCAGCTTTCTTGTAATTTCTTTAAGCAGTCTTCAGGAATAGTTCTCCAGGCTTCTTGAAGGACATTCAAAGCTCTTATTTGCAAGTTGGCTGCTTTTTGTTCTGTTCTCTGTCAGGGTGATCCCACATTGCTTCAATAATGGTTAGGTCCGGGCTCTGGGGAGGCCAGTCCAGGACTGATAATGTTCCATTGTGTCGTTTTTTATCCAGGTATGCTTTTACTGCCTTGGCAGTGGTTTTGACATCACTTTCATGCTGAAAAATTAAGCTGCTACCAATCAGACACTTTCCAGATGGAATTGCATAGTGGATCAAAATTGGACAGTACTTTTTAACATTCATAATTCCATCAATTTTGAGATCCACAACACCACTGGCTGAAATGCAGCCCCAAACCACAATAGAGCCTCCACTGTGTTTTACAGATGGCTGTAGACACTCACTGTTGTACCTCTTTACTGACCTCCTCTGCGCATAATTAAGTCAAGTCAAGTCAACTTTATTTGTATAGCACATTTAAAAGACATCAAGTGTTGGCCAAAGTGTTCAGTGATAATGATGAGGATTTGAAACAAAAAATCCAAATTTGTTTAATTTGACATACCTCAGACTTTTCTCCCTGTTTCCCTTCCTTACGAATTGCTTTTTGACAGCCACCCTTCCACTTAAGACAATTTCTGATGAGGCAAAGGCACCACTTGCTACCAGGCAAGGTAGCTGCTTGGGGCCAACAGGCAGCCCCTGATGGCTGACAAACTTTAAACTGCAATGGTAGCAATGTGCAAAGTTTGCGATGACAGGAAGAGAGACCTGACCTGGTGTGCATGATTCTGTTTAAACAAACATAATGACAACAAAGAAAGCCACTCAATGCAAATGAAGTGGAGTTATTCTACTGGGAGGGAAAAACTGAAGAAAAAATAGAGAGGATTAAAAAAAAGCAAGACAGTCACGAGTGGAGCAGATAACAGCAAATAAATATATTGCTAAATAATAAATGTTGGGGGAGAGACACTTGAACAATATAACTTTGAAAAGCATCACATCATTCTTTTGTTAACTCTGACATTTAACATTAGTTAATTAGGCTAGCAGAGCAGCCTGCTGTGTCCCACTCTGCTGGCCATGACACGACTGAGTTGAATGCGTGTGGCCGAGAGTCAGAGTTGGGACATCGGCAGTTGACTTCTTAGCATAGTTAGCAGAAAGAATGTAGAAACTAGTTACAGCATTAACACTTCATAATAAGTCAACTTTGTCTTGGGGATTGTTACAGAAATAAACTTTGTCTCTGCCATTTCTAGAGTAAGAGTAGAGACCACATTTTCTGATCTATCAGTGCAGAAATCCTGGTTATTCCCAAGGGTTCGAAAGACTTTCTTGCAACTGTAATTCTATTCTTGAGTTTGTCAAAAAAAAAAAAAAAAGGTGCTACTGCTCCATATCTCAGATATAAAGCATGCAGGTTGAAAAACAAATATTGTGTTTAGTTCTACTAGAATATGTTTTAAGAAAACATCCAATCATGACTTAGATTGCTGGAAGTGAGTGCTTCACAGCAGGACAACCGAGTCATGCAGGTAGTTCTGTCGCTAACATGACGCTGACCCCAATAAGCAGCATGTTCATGGACAGGTGGTTACAGAGAAATAGATCTCATTTAAACAGCTCTTCAGAATTTACTTGAGCCCACAAAGCATAAAATTAAATTGAACTCTAAATTTCAGCTCAGCATCTGTCATAACACACAACTACCCACATCCTACGTTAAACCCAACGACTAAACTTACAGTTACAGTATACAAAGATACAAAGAGCCCTTGAGTAACAAAAGATTAAACTGAGCCAGACAGATTTAAGTTATACACACCAGTGGCCTACCAAATGGATGTAATACCGCAATTCTCTGCAGCTGGAGGGGGGAGGGAAGGAAAGCTGTGTTTGAGTTGATGATCACAACTTTATGAAATTGATTAAATGCATTTTGTGAAATGGTTCCTGTGGATTTTTTCCCCCCTCAGACAAAGCTGCTGTAGTCATTGCCCGAGGTACAAGTAAGCACCAGAATTACCAAGGAGAGTTTCACAGTGAAGTATCCAACATTAAGATTGGTACAAGGTGCAGATAATTTTTTTTTTCCAGTGACTTTAAAATGATTCAGCAGAGCTCAGCTAATAATAAGACCAAAGAAGGATTTGCTACTCAAAGAAATGAAGGCCAGAAATGCCAGAAAGGGAAAATCTAACATTATGATAATAACAGCTCTCTGGTTTTCAGAGCCTAGAGTTGTGCTTTAAATGCCCAAAAAGTTAAGGTACAATTAAAATGTACAGATCTGTAAATTCTAGTGTTTTCCTAGAATTGGAGATAATCTATCTGAATTTCAGGAGCAGGACCACACCTCATACATTTCCCTTCCGGTCCTATGCCTATATATGCCTTCCTGCACTACAGGCTGGCTGCTCTCATTTTTGCAGTCTCAGGCCCAGATCAGATGTTTATTCCATCTGCCATTCTATTTCAAGAAACAGTGTAAATCTAATTGAGGATGTAGTCCCTGCTAGTGAATTGTATTTAATGTAGTTAAGCCCACCATCTGGCCTTGTCTGCACATGTTTACTGTTTCTACCTGACCATTGCATGGTATTTACTTCAAACGGCTAGGAAAGAATGAATGAATATCCAAAATCTCAATTTAGCAGGTTAATCCATATTTCTTAAGCTGAGGTCTGAGGTATTTGGACAAACTATCTCTGTAAGTCTCATCAAAATAAGCCAATCTCTGATTAGTTGACCTGTAATCCATCCTAAAGAACTTCTTAGTTAATGGCTTAATGGGATGAACCCTGAGGTCAGAGCACTTCCAAGTCTTTACAGGGGTTTTTGCAAGGTGGATCACAGAGGGTGACATGCCAACAGGGAAAAGAGCAGCAGACATGTCTGAACATTTGACTAACAGCCATATGGCAAGATAAATCTTTGAGTTCAAATCTATAAAAAACATGAGCATCTGTTGCGATACGCATGCACAGCAAGCTAGATGATAACGCTAATTTTTCTTGCTCTGTGGCTACAATTTTTGTGCATGCTTTGGTATCTCTTACAGATACTTTTCTTTCCTCATATATATACAATATATATACATACATATATATACATATAAGACCTTTACAGATATGGCTTATGTAACACTGCCAACATGGTCAAGCCTTTAACATTACTTTTTGTGTCATTCACACAGACGTGCCTTTTGAGAGCTACACTAAGACATGAAAGCACATTTACAGAAAGCTGTATGCAGGTGCAATATTTGGCACCAGCAGCACTTACACAAAGAGGGAGAAGTGACTTTAAAAAGTTATAGGACGATGGTGATTGTGGCAGTGGCCCTTGCCACTGTGGGTTCATCTCAGTAAGAATGAGAGTGAGCTTGTTATCTGCACACACAGTTCTTTATTGTCACACTTTTTTACTCACATACTTATGCTTACTCCACTTAATATGCCCGGCTGTGGAACGCTGACTGTTCATGAATCCATGTAGTCCTCTGTCGCATGTCTGCCTCCGGCCCTGCTCTTACTATATAAGACGAGAGGTTAATTAGCTATGTAAGACACCCTTCTCAGCTGGCACTGCTCCCAAACCTCACATCTCCTCCTCTCCCTCCTACAGCTGAGGCAGGAAACCACACCCCACTGCCACAGTGACTTATACAGGTTTTCCTGGCTCAAACCAATTTTTCTATGCAGTAAAAACCCTGCTTATATGAGGTGGTGTCTTGAAATTTCAAGACTCCATCCATAAATATAAAAAACCTTACCTGATTTAAACTCAGTTGATCTCTTCTTCAAGGTCATCATATCTGGGCCAATTTCAGCACAAGTTCTGATCTTCATGCACTTTTGCCTCTGCCATTAGAGCTGGATTTCATCCAGTGTGTCAAACAGTGCTGTAATCTTTAATTATTTATTATCATTATTATTTTTAATAATTTTGGGAAAGTCACAGGGAGCCAAATCTGATGAGAAGGGTGGGTGGTAATGGAAGATTTTATGGGTTTTGCCAGAAAACTTTCAATGTTCCACTGCATGACGGCAAGCTGGCATGAAGTACAGCTCATGTGGTTTCCGCAGTATGTTTTCCAGGATGTTACAGTAGAACTTAGTAGTTACAGTAGATAGGGTGGCTGTAGCTCAGGAGGTACAGCATGGCATCTACTAATCGGAAGGTTGGTGGTGTGATCCCTGGCTGCTCCAGTCTGCAAGCCAAATATCCTTGGGCAAGATATTAACCCCAAGTTGCTCTCTGATGCATCCGTCGGAGTGTGAATGTGTGGCAATGTTAGATAGAAAGCACTTCAGCATAGAAAAAAGTGCTTGTATGAATGGGTGTGAATGGGTGAATGAGGCATGTTGTATAAAGCGCTTTGAGCGCTCCGGGAGAGTAGAAAAGCGCTATATAAGAATCAGTCCATTTAACTCTATGTTGAGACTCTGACTCGAGGTGCACCTCGAATGTTAAATAAAGGATGAGCATGCTCCAGTAGCTCCTTGCTGAACTGCTGTTGTAAATGGTAACCTCTTAACAGCGGAAGTATCGCTGATGGATTTTAACACTGCCATTACAATTTTAGTAGTCATCATGAGAATAAAAGAAGCTGGTTGCTACTTCTATGAATGAGAATGGTACACATGTTATCACTTATTGTTTTTGACAGGAAAATCTGCTGCTTTTTTCTGCATGTGCATTTGTTTAAATCCAAAATGATTTATTTGTAATTTGTTAAAAAGTGAGTTTGTGCACAATCGCTGAAGATTGAGATTGAAATACACTGTAGGAATGTCTGGGGGTGGTGCTAGATCTAGACTTCCTCTGCCTCTTTCTGCATTTTTCACCCATAGACTGTATGATTTCACCTGCAGTCTTCACATTAATCTGGTGGCATTTGCTTCAGACTTATTCCATGTCTAAAGTGATACCAAAAAGTTTTTGTTCAACCTACTGTGACATTTACAGTAAAGAAGTTCAGTCATACCCAAGGGACATGTTAGTCATGTGGTAAAATTAAAAGAAAGGTGTTTAAGACATCTAAGAGGAGCTAAATACACCCAATCACGGAGTGTGCCCACACACATATTGTTGTGATCCTGTTTAGGCCTTTCATCTCAAATGCAGCTCAGTACAGCAACCCTAACAGGCAACAGTAATATCATAGTGTGAGAGGAGATAGAGAGTGTTTGCTGTAACCATATGTACCTATTTGAAATTGTTTTGATTTAAAGGGATGCAGTATTACACTTCCAGAGAGTCAAGGGACTAAGAAAGAAGCAAGCATAACAAAACTGAGTCAATAGCCAGCAAAGTAAAGAAACCAAGTCCATAATACAGAAAAAAAACAAAAACAAAGTACTGAATGCTTATACTAAATTTTAGCGCAGTCCACCTAACTGTTGTTTAGAAACTCAACCAATTGCCATGATGCCTGGTTTAAGTATAGACTGCATTAAAAAAAAGATGGGTGTAGCAATAGCCATTATTGGTGAAGGCCAACTTGTTGTTTTGAAACTGGATTTGATGAGCGAGGGGCAGATCTGACCAAGAAACTGAGGGAGACTGCACATGACTTTTTAGTCTAATGGTGATCCATGCAGCCATCCATCCATCCATCCATCCATCTATCCATCTTCTGCCTCTTATCCTGGTCCGGGTTGTAGGGGCAGCTGTCCAGGCAGAGTTACCCAAACCTCCTTCTCATCAGCTCCACATGAACATAATCTCTCCAGTGTGCCCTGGGTCTGCACTGGGACTACTCCCAGGTGGACATGCCCAAAATACCTTAAATAGGAGGCATCCTAATCAGATCCCCGAACCACCTCAACTGACTCCTTTCGATGTGAAAGAGGAGTCAACCAGTAAATCAGCAGCTTCTCTTTCATACTCAGCTCTCTCTTTAAACACAACAGACTGGTACAGCATCCACATTACTGCAGATGAGTTTGACTTGTTGCTAGCAATGCAAACCATGCTCTCGCTACAGCTGTGGCAAATAGCCCATAACAATGGGCCCAAAACCCTACAGATATTTTTTATTAAATAAGACAGGAAAATAGGGATTAAGACCATAAACTCACCTGGAGATTATTTACTGAAGTAGTAGGGACATTTTCCCATAGACTTACAATATATACAATTTGACATCTTTTTGCAGTCAAAGGGGTCAGCCAACTGATGAGTCAGTCACTAATGTAAAGCCCAACATATAATCGAAAGACTCAGCATTACTGTTGCTCCCTGAGGAAATGTTAGGTCACCACAAACTCATAATTCAATTCAATTGTAATTATATTGTAAGGTAAAGAACCTACAATAATACAGAAAAACCCCAACAATCAGATACGAATACGAATACGAATAACTTTATTGATCCCAGAGGGAAATTCATTTGTCTGACAGCTCATCTGCTATTTATATGAGAACTGTAAAGCCTGATGGCTGTGGGTGCGAATGATTTTCTGTATCTCTCCGTTTTACAACGGAGAGAGAGGAGTCTTCCAGTACTGATGTTTTTTTTGTTCCATAAAGATGTTATAAAGTGGGTGATCAGAGTTGTTCAGGATGGCTTCTAACATCTTTAGTGTGCATCTTTCCACCACTTCCCCCAGTGTGTCCAGTCTGGCTCCAATTACAGAGCCAGCTTTCCTCACTAGTTTGTCCAGTCTCCTTGCGTCCTTGTTTCTGATGCTGCCTCCCCAGCAGACTGCAGCATAGAACAGCACACTTGCCACCACAGACTGATAGAACATCTGCAGCATTTTACTGCAGATGTCAAGAGATCTTAGTTTCCTTAACAAAAAGAGGCGGCTCTGCCCCTTTTTGTATAGTTCGTCTGTATTCAGCGACCAGTCTAGTTTGTTA
>VUQS01047282.1:0-16850 GCA_015108495.1 Heterochromis multidens
AGTCAAAGTCCAGACCTCAATCCAATTGAGAATCTGTGGTCAAACTTGAAGATTGTTGTTCACAAGCGACAACCATCCAACATAACGGAGCTGGAACAGTTTTGCCTTGAGGAATGGGCAAGAATCCCAGTGGCAAGATGTGGCAAGCTCATAGAGACTTATCCAAAGCGACTTGCAATTGTAATTGCAGCAAAAGGTGGCTCTACAAAGTACTGATGTTGGGGGGCTGAATACTTATGCACATGCCAATCTTCAGATTTTAATTTATTAAAAATTCATTTTTCTATATTTTTTTCTCATTTCACTTCACCAACGTAGCCTAGTTTGTGCAGATCCATCACATGAAATGTCATTGCGAAACATGTTGATTCCAGGTTGTGAGGCAAAAAACCCTGACGAATGCCAAGGGGGATGAATACTTTCGCAAGGCACTGTATGTACTGTTTTCATTTTTTACATACACCGCATATTTTTGTCATGCAGCTGTATCTTGAAAAACTAGCTCTATACTGGTTTCTGACAGAATACCTGAGGATAAGATTGCTGAGTATGAGATGTTGTTAAAGACCGCACCACAAATTCAAGTGATCTTAAACAATGTAAGTATCAGTCTTGGTTTTTTGACACTGACTTTTCTTTTCTGTCTGATTTAATAAAAAAAAAATGTTAAAGATTAAAAGACAAACAGTGGCATTGACAGCCCCTTATATTTTATTATTTATAGGTTATTTATAGGTTATAAATTAATTAATCAATTAGCTTGTTTCTTTCCAACTTCAAACATATAGTGGCTCAGTTATTAAAGTTAAACAAATAGTATGAATCTGTCAGTGATTATAAATCCACCTGTGAACTATCATTATTTTTATCCAATGGTAATTTCAGATACTTTTATGTGACCTTAGCAAAATTTTTCAGTGTTTGTTATCTGCAGAAAGACGATGTTATTGTGGTTATCTTTTTTCTTTGCAGCACAATGCAACCTTTTACCAAAATGGCACTGTGAGGGATCTGATGAAGACACCCACTGCTTGCCAGATTAGAAACACTTCAAACAGACTTGGCACTTCCTGGATGGCGAATCTTGCAGGAATCATACTTTTGCTACTCTGGACTGTAGTAATGTAACATGTAACAAGAATGTAAGAATATATGAGCAACAGACCCAGCTGCATTCTTGATAAAGGAAGACAGAGTTGATCAAATCTTTACTGTATTGACATTACATCACATTTTCCAGGCTTTTATTTTCTCTTTTTATTCATATCTTTTATCTTTCTTGTTAAATGTTAATCCTAGTCATTATCTTTAGCAACTGATTGATTATCATACTGAGCATTACAGCTCAAAATCCTTGACCATATCTACCTTTAATGCAGTTTAATTTCTTTGTTGTCCATTTTTAAAATTAATAAATGAACAGGAATATTTACATTACACATATTAATAGTTTGTCTGTATAATATTACTGTGGTACAACTTAAATTTGTAAACTGTCATACTACTTCTACCATAGTAGCAATACCTTTATTGTTTCTGAACTGGCAATAATAAATAATTGCATGATTTTCAGTATGAATGCAGTTTATTTATTTTGCCTTTACTGTATTAATATTTTCTATTTTTAATAGAGCTCAACTTTCTGTATTCCTAAAACTAAAGGTTGTTAAGAATCACACTTAATTACAGATCAGTCAGTAAGTATACATGACATCACATATTGCACAGAAAACATCGACTTATTTCTGTTTGCGGACATTTATTCTGTTTATTACATGCACTCTGAGCCTAACTGTTGTTCTATGTGTTAAAAGGGTTTTTTTTTTTTTTAAATCATAACTCTGATCACTCACTTAACAAAACATTGCATCCCGCAAAAATGAAACTGATATTCTCGCAGACTAAGATTGCAGGTCCTAAAGCTTTCCTAAAGGGGGCGCTCTGATTTCTTTGCCTACACGTCACTGACTGTGTAATCAGGGAACCAATGTGTACAGCTAGCCGGCTGGTAGCTTCGGCAATGTTGTCATTATCAGAATGATATCGCAGCGGGACAGAGGAGAACTTGCTCGGTTTTATACTGTTACAGATCCCAAGAAGCACCAGAAAGGCTATACTGTGTACAAAGTCACTGCAAGGGTGAGTAAATAGATGATGGGCACTGGGAAGGCTAGGGTAATGCTAGGTGTTATTAGCTGGCTGTGCTAGCTCAGCTATTATGATTATAAAGGGAACCAAATAAAAAAGCCAGTTTACTCTGGTGGCGGCGAATTAAAAGTGGCGACAGCTTTTGTGAACATACGTGTAGCTATTGGGCACATTCAGACGTTCTTTTGTTTCAAAACGGGTTGTAGTTTTCTAACTTACACTATCGATATGAGACTAATTGAGTGTGACCCAGAGTTAACCCGGGTGTTAACGGTTTGATGCTAAGCGACTAAGTTGATGTTATATATAGTGTTGTAATACACAGACAGTTGGGAGGTGGCAACTGGTTCTGTTTGCGCTACATTTTCAGTCAATAAAATAACTATTTAACCCTTCTGTGTTAAAGCAGTCAAAGCCTGGGTTATATTCTTCATGTCGGTGGCTTTAACTCTCTAAACATACCCCTAAGAGTGACTCTGGACTCTGAAGATGGGAAGAATGTTTCAGGAAAATAAATCGCCTGCACTTTTGGACAGGCGCGCTTTAATGTGTAAGTAGGGGTTAGTATCCACGTTATTAATACACAGCAACTCGCAGATGAAGTACTTTATGATCCGCATGTTGAATAGAAGCAAAACAGAATGCATGTGAGTGAATGAGAGGGAGACAGGTGTAACAGTGAAGCTGCAAGGTGCAGAGATAGTGAAGGTGGATGAGTTTAAATACCTGGGGGCAACTATTCAAAGCAAGAGAGTGCACAAGAGAGGTGAGGAAGAGAGTGCAGGCAGGGTGGAGTGGGTGGAGATGAGTTTAAGGGGAGATTTGTGACAGAAGGATGGCAGCAAAAGTGAAAGAAAGGGTTTACAAGCTGGTAGTGAGACCTGCTATGATGTATGGTTTGGAGATGGTGGCACTGACAAAAAAGACAGGAGGTGGAGCTGGAGGTGGCAGAGCTGAAGATGTTAAGATTTGCATTGCTAGTGACCAAAATGGAAAGAAATAGAAATGAGTATATCAGAAGGACAGCTCAAGTTGGGTGATTTGGAGACAAAGTTAGAGAGGCAAGGTTAAAATGGTTTGGACATGTGCAGAGGAGGGAGGTACAGGAGGTACAGGAGGAAAAGGGGAAGAGCCCAGAGAAGATTCGTGGATGTAGTGAGGGAGGGCATGCAGAGGGTTGGTGTGATAGGAGGATGCTAGGGATAGGGTGAGATAGGGGCAGACCCCTAAAGCAAGAACCTGAAAAAAGAAGAGAATAAGAACTCAAAGATAAATTACTGTTATAGAGCAGTGTGTCTACTAATGATTGAATTTATGTCATTATTAATCAGCACTTATGTGACCACATGGCCACATTCCCATTTTAATAACTGGACTCGGGCAGGCTGAGTTTCTCTGCTGTCCTCCTTGTTATGACTCTGGGTGATGTCTCGTTCTAACACTCAAGACTTCCGTCACTTGCCACATAATGTGGTCATTGTGACACCCAGAGCCATTCTCATAATTGTGACAACCCCGCAAAGAAGTTGTTACAGCAAAAGATAGGGATTACTCACATGGATTTTCTCTTCGCCCTCTTTCCCACAGATAATCTCCAGGAAGAACCCAGAGGATGTCCAAGAGGTGAGACATGCAGCAGTTTTTTTTGCTTGTTTGTTTTTTTTATTAATCCAGCCTTGTGCACATGTGCACTTGTGCTTCTTTATCCTGACTAGTGAGAAATACTATGACAGGGATCATAGTATTTCTCACTCACCAAAAACCATGGCAAGAAGACATTTCAAAAATGTAGTTTTACTCTTTTTAGTTCATGAATTTCAGAAAAGCTGAAAGCTTTTATTTTATCTGGCTGTACATCCCTGACCCCATTCTTTACACATATATCTTATAAACCAAAGCTTAGCTCTTTTGGCCAGAAACATTGTGAAATGTAATTTACATAAAACAAATAATTAGGCCTACACCTGGAAACTTGTTCAAATCTATTTATTGCACATGCCAATGCAAATGTTCACTATCTGTATATCCACAAATGAAACATTTAGTAATGCATTGGTATGGACAGAAATTACTCATCACTTATTTTGCTCAAAACAACAGTTTTGTCATTTTAAACAGTTTCACAGAACATTTAACTAACCCCACTTGTCTATGCTGTGCATGCATGCTGTCTTACATTTCAAACACACTGAGGAATACAGTTTAGCCCACAACCAGTGCTAATGCAACAGGCATGATGTCAATTACTGTATGTGTTTCTAAGAGACAGAGGGACTGTTTTGCCAGAAATGCACATACCTCCATTACTGAGTAATGTTCCTGTTTGGGAGAAGTGATTGGCCTAGTTTTCCCTCACACCATCCGTCAGTCCAAAATTTCCGCACACCACACTAGCGTCTCAGCATTTGGCCGTTATGCTTTTCTTTATTCCACTAAGTAAGTAACTGCTTCCTTCAGGTTTGTGTGAGATTGTTGTGGCTTCTATTTTTTATTTTTTAGATTGACTTAGTGCTGACCTAGTAGCAGTCAGATAAGGAAAAGTCATTGTAGTTTAATGCTGTGGCGTGCTCTTGTCGTCATGTTAGGTATTTTCAAGTTTAACAAGATAGCAGTGATTTAACAGGATTATCAGTGACAATTAGATTACATTTACAAACAAGTAGAAAATCAATTAACTTCTTCTGTTTAGTTGACAAAATTGCTAATCCATTAAATTAAAGGCACATAGACCTTTAAACCCAAAATGATTGATTGATTTCATCCATGTCTTCTGTGTCTCTCTCTCTGTAGATAACAGTATGGAAGAGATATAGTGATTTCCGGAAACTCCATCAGAATCTCTGGCAGCTGCACAAGAATGTATGTGGCCAGTCAGAGCTGTTTCCTCCCTTTGCTAAGGCCAAGGTTTTTGGTAAGAAGATAAATCTCTCTTCTCCTCTGTGTCACACATTTGCCCTGATAAAATTATCAAGAGCAAAAGCTTGTCTGTTTTCTGATTGTATTAGAACTACTCCTCCACAGTCCTGTTCTTCTGTTAGATTTCTTTCGATCCTATAATGCTTCATCTTTTGGTTGTTGATGTTTTGAACAAAGAAAAATGTGACTTGTGAGATTTTGTAGTGATTGCTTTACCCCCTTGAGGTAGCTTAGTGTTATTATACTGTACAGTTTAATCACTTGCTTAATGGAAACATCACTTATGTATGTTTTTTGCATCCATGTGTGCCTATGTAGGTCGTTTTGATGACTCAGTGATTGAGGAAAGAAGACAGTGCTCTGAGGATCTCCTGCAGTTCTCTGCTAATATCCCTGCTCTTTACAATAGCCAGCACATCCAAGATTTCTTCAAGGTACTCTAGCACACACTGGCAGAAACACAAGAATAATCACATAAAGACTATTGTCTGAAGTATTTCTTTTTTTCCAGGGTGGTGAGGTCCACGACGGTTCAGAGCTCATTGGACCAGCAGAGCCTTTTTCTGAGTTCCTGGCTGACAGTTTATCAGACTGTAGCTCTGATGGTATGGTTACACAGAAAATGTCTTTCCTATTATTAATCTTCATTTCAGCTTACAATAACTGCTAAACTTCAAACTCGCTTAGAAGTGTGTGGATGTGTTTTTCAGTTCAAAGAGACATCAGTGGGGCAGAAGATTTGACTATCACATCTGAGTATGGAGGTATGTACATTAGAAATGCACACAGACATTAAAATTAAAATTTATGGATGGTGTGTGGATTTATTAAATGAACAGTGCCTAAGAGAGGTAAAGAAGAGAGTGCAGGCAGGGTGGAGCAAGTGGACACAGGTGATTTGTGACAGAAGAATAGCAGCAAGAGTGAAAAGGGAAGATTTACAAGATGGTAGTGACCAGAAGGAATAGGATTAGAAATAAATATATCAGAGTTGAGCAGTTTAGAGACTAAGTTTGCGAGGCAAGGCTGATGTGGTTTGGACATGTGCAGAGGAGGGATAGTGGAGCTGCCAGGCAGGAAGAAAAGAGGAAGACCTCAGAGAAGATTCATGTAGTGAAGAAGGACATGCAGAGGGTTGGTGTGACAGAGGAGGATGCTAGGGATAGGGTGCAATGGAGGCAGATGATCGGCTGTGGCGACCCTTCAAGGGAGCAGCCGAAAAAAGAAGATGCAGATTTATTAAAGGTGTATGTTTGTAGCTGTCTGTTATGATGCTCCGATTCCTGTTCTTCTCAGGCCCATCCAGTGACAGCGACCTGACCTCCCTGGCGGTGGATACAGACTCTTTGGCCGAGTTGGATGATGGCATGGCCTCAGGTCACACCTCCCCAAACCAACCACAAGGGGGAGCCACCAACATTAGCAGTAGCTGCAGCCCTCGTCTGCCCTCCCTATATGTACGTCGCACTCCATCACCTGCCCCAGTCCCTGCCTCCTCAGCCCCTAACCCAGAGGTCAGCTGGCCAGGTCGAACGCCGCTCTTCTCCAGCACTCTGAAAAAAGCCACTGGCAGCAACCTTAAGGACATTAATTCAGACTACTTGGACAAAGCCAGCGAGCTCATTTGTTTTGCTGTACAAAAGGAGAAGGAACAGGACTATCAGGCAGCTTTTTCGTACTATCGCAGTGGAGTCGACTTGCTGCTACAAGGCGTGCAAGGTTAGTTGGAATGAGAGCTCAATAACTTTTCTAATAGGTCAGTGGGTTTCAAGTTGAGTGACACTTGGGGTCAGGAACAGACCTAGAAAACTTGCTTTCTGTCAAGAACTGGCAGTTATTGAAGTGCAGAACCAGTATTGTATAATCTCATTTTTTAAATTTCACTGCAGATTTACCTTTTCAAGCATCTACCGAAGCATAAATACATCACTTTTACTTTGCTGCTTAATAGGTTGTCACAGTATTACTATTCTACTTTATATGTAAATACTGTGCTAGTACAGAAACTGTAAACTCCACTCTGTAAAAACTACTCTGTAAAGAAAAATGATTGATACCCTTTTTTAGGTGAGCCAAGTGCTACACGGCGAGAGGCCGTGAAGAAGAAGACTGCCGAATATCTGATGCGTGCAGAGCAAATATCTAGTCAGTATCTGAGAAGCAACATGGGTCAGGGGTCAACACAAACAGTGGTGAGTGGGAGGGAAATACTGGCTCATATGCTGTCTGTGTTATATTATACAAATGTTTTTTATATGTATGCATCCATCAGGTTCCTCACACACACACTGCAGTGAAATCATCACAAAAGGGTGAAAGAAAAATGTTGTGACATTGCTAGCCTTGTAATGATTAAAGTAAAGCAGTTTATCTTTTTGAATGAATGATTTTATTGCATATGTATAAAACACTTAAAAGTTTTTCTTTTTAAGGCCTTTGGGGTACAGTGCTGCTCTTCCTTGAACAGAGGAGGGCAGCAGAGTCCATCTGAGGAGCTGAGAGCTTACAGAGTGCTAGGGGTCATAGATAAGGTAAGTTTTCAATTCATAAGTGTTGTAACTTGCAACCAAATGGTATGAATTCATTTCATTGTTGTTTTATTCATACACCCAATCACCAGTTTGCCTTCTTTCTACTAAGCAAATCCATAATGGAAACACATTTAGTTTCATGTGATTTAATGGCAGAATTCTCACAAAATAATTACACTCGGGTCAAGCAGACATTCGTTAATTTAATGATGACCTCGACCCAGAATATGGATGGTATCCAACTCCAGATTTCTCTTCCTTGTGTGTCCTTTACTTCTTTGACCATCTCTTTTATCAGGGGCAATAAAACGCAGTAGATTTACTGGATGTATGGTAAGGGCTGAGTGTGTGTATGTTTAGAGTCAGTTATGACTACCACAAGGTCAGTTTGGGTTGCTGGTCCTCTCAACCAGCTGCCGGCGAAGCAACTTCTCCACTCAGCCATGAAATGACTTGGCAAGCAGCTCGGAGAGCGACACACACAACACTGAATCAATGATGCTCATCCTACACACTCACTCACACACACACACACACGCACACACACAACAACAAACCCTAAGGAAAATGTTGACACAATACCAACATGTGTTACTCCACTGAGGTGCACCCAAAATACACAATATGTTAGAAGTCTTTGAGGCATAAAAAAAGCCATCAACCAAAGATGAAGTTATCCAGAAGTGGCCTTTTCTTTCCTCTTATCTTTTTCTCCTCCTCCTTTTACTTTAAATGGGGACAGAGGGGACAGATGGAGAGAGCTCCTCGCCCTACTGCCCCCACCAGTACCCCTTCCCCCACCCCTCCTATCCCTCTCCCCCCTTCCCTGATGTTTGTTTCTTAATTATATTAGCACCCTGGCTAGCACTGCCACTCTGTTTACTCACTGCTCCATTCATATCCATTTAGCCTGCACCTGTTTGGTCCCAGTCAGGGTCACATGGAGAGAATGCACTCTCAAAACATACGCATGCACTACACACACGCACATACACACTGGGTCGTACACATATGCTCAAGCTCTCCCCTGAGACAGGGAGGGAGTAAACGAGTGATGGAGATGTCAGAGAGGAAAAGAGGAATGAGGGAGAAGGAAGAAAATTAAGATCTTAGGAAGGAAAGGGAGAGAAGGAGTGAGAAAGAACAGGAAAATAAAACAATTTAGACAATTTAGAGCTGACACTGCTAATAATTACTGCCTCTGTCATGACAAATTGCATAGCTCTGTGGTGACATGTATTAGACAGCACATGTTGTCTAAAATTGATGCTCAGTCTTGTATATAAACAGTTATAAATGACTCTCCCTTTATTCTGAGTGTTGTTTAAGGATTATGAGGAATGACCAAAGTTGCTAACAATTTGTCAGTTGTGTAAATCTATCAAATGTCCAAAAATATTAAAAAGTCGTATATTATCCGACCATTTGGAAATTATCCCTCAGAGCTCTGTTGATTCTTGTTTTTCTGTATAATATCACTGAGACTGTAGTTTGGTCAGCACAACGGGATCCATCATAGTAGTGCCAATTTAGTATCATTTAGGGACCTACATTAATCTCTCAGTAAACTTTATGTGTTCCCTGACCCAATCGTTAAAAAAAAAACTGCTTTGGAGGACATAACCACTACATCATCTTAGACTGTTCATGTGCACCAATTAACGGCGCTCTTCTATCGCAGGTTCTTTTGGTCATGGACAAGAGAACACAAGAGACTTTCATCCTGAAGGTAAGTCTAGTACGTGTGTGTGTGTGTTTTGCCCTGCATCCTCGTCGTCCTGACTGTAAGTGTGAAGTGTGCCAGAAGCCCCTGTGTGTGACTGGTGTAATTGATTCTAATGGGCCTGTCCCTGTCAGCTCCTCTGCTCTCAGGTGTGAGACGTGTGCCAGATGCCAACGCACCGCGCAGGCATAAATGACTACACACAGACGCGAGCACACACATGCATGCATGCGTACACTCTCACACCCAGTGTGAACTTTACGTGTGGCGCTGATAGATTTGTGCGGCTCTTGTGCTGTATGTAGCTTGATGAATCCAGTGACTTTGGGTTGCCACAGGGCATAACTAGCACTTCGTTAATGGGAAGTTTCTCCTTTGCCACACTTCTTTCTTTCTTTCTTTCTTTTTATACGCACCTCATTCTTCATACAACCTAATGCAAACCTTCCTGTTCCTCCTCCTGTTCATGCTCTCCTTTTTGTCATTTTCTACTTAACTGCTTGTTATTTAAATCCATGCATATTTTCCCTTTAATTACTCACCTCTCCAATCTTTTTTTATTGCAGGGTCTGAGGAAAAGCAGTGACTGTGGGCGGACTAAGAGGACCATCATGCCTCACTCTGTGCCCCATATGGTGCAGCTGAGAAAGTTTGTTGTCTCTGAAGACACGGTTTTTCTTTTGCTGCAGTATGCTGAAGGTAAGAGACACATTTCAATCTCATCTGTTTCATCTTCCCTCATTTGTCTTCTTTACCTCCACCTCTCTTTTCCCCTCCTTCTCCTGATTCTCTGGTCTCCTGCCCCTCTCTGTGCCCTTGTTCCAGACAGATGTTTGATAGAGATGGGTGTGTGTCACAGGTCATTATTCTGAATACCAGGTGGCGCCACGCTTCATTAGCTATGCCAACACCTGGGCATCCTTACATCCCACTCACTCTAGGATGTGTGTGTATACTGTGTGCGTGGGTGAGTGCATACAATAAATGGCAGCCATATTTTTTAATGCCCTGTAACCTATTCAATCTGGTGTACTCCATAACCATCCTGTGCTAATATTAGTGGACAGTATTGAATTTCATATGGGGATGTTCAGCAGGATTTGATAAAGCCAATCAGAAACAGTTTTACTACTGTTATGACCCACTTCTGTGATACGGAAAATTCAGGAATACTCCTGCTTTTATAGTATTCTGTTCTTTTAACATGGAGGCAGTTGATGGGCTGAATGAGGATAGATAGGCAGACGGAAAGAGGCAGCGACCTGAGTGACATTGGACAAAACAACATGTAGATGATTTTACTTTCTAAGCCATCGAGCTGCCCCGCTATCATTATCATCATTGTGAACTTTGTATTCATTCTCATCACACACAACAGATGCTGGCTTCCAATTACTTACGCTAGAGCTGTGTGTGCTGTGTATATGTGGATGTCTGTGTGTATGTAGCCACATTTTTTTGATGCAGTGTTTTCATATGCAGAAAAGTGAGATGCACATCTGAAAAATGGTGTCAAGTGTTTCCAAGTGAGCAAAATGGGCACCTGCATAGGGACCCCTAAACTCTCATCTCATCTGTGTGCCAGTACTTTGTTGTACTTAATTCAGTTATTAATTAACTAGATAATAGGTACCAATAAATTTTAAGTAAAGCATGGAGGAAGAGTGTAGAGGCACAGAAGGTGTAAATTAGCACTGAAATTTCTGCAGTCTGATGATTGGCCAGCCAACTCACCTGACCTGAACCCCATAGAGAATCTGTAGGATGTTGTCTAGAGGAAGATGAGTAACACTTGGCAGTATTGCTACCACTGGAGCAGAAACTTTTTAGAAAAAGAAATATTCCCAGGAACAAGATTTTGACTGTTATCATGAACACAAGTAAAATTGCTATGTTCAAAAAGCAAAAAAGGAATGTGATTATCTAGTTAATATTGGCTAATTTTTTCCGTCTGCTCCCTTAGTTCCTCTTCTGATACCTCTGGTTCTCCCCATATTGTGCGCTGTTTTATTTTTAATTTATTTTTAATGCTTTGTTTCTTTCATCTCTAGGTGGGAAACTGTGGTCTCATATTGGAAAATACATGCATAATTCCAGCCCAGAGGACAGCTTTGACATCCCTTTCATCCAGAAGAGCCACACAACCGCTGTGCGCTCTCCACAGCATACCATGCCACAGCTGGATGTAGGTTCAGCGAGTTGTGATTCGGGGCCTGTTGCTGATTCAGAGTCCGTCTCTGGGCTGCAGAAGGAGTCAGAGAACCTCTTTACTTCTCCTCTTAAAAGCGTTCTTCCTCCCAGGCTTGTCAAACAAACTGACTCTGGAGCCACTTCTGAAGAAGAGTGCACCAACAGTTATTTGACACTTTGCAATGAGTACGAACAAGAGAAGGTAGAACCAGATGCACTGCAGGAGGAGGAAGAGAAGAGTGAGCAGGAAATGCTGTCATTAGAGGTTCCCAATGCAACGACCACCACATCCTCACGTAGCCGCTCACTTCTCAGCAATGAAAGCCTCTCTTCACCAATCAGTTCTCAGGAACTTGGCTTCTTCAGTGAGTTGTCTGACAAAAGTGGCCACGCCCAAGACAGTGATCAAAACCGTGGTGAGGGACAGGATCATAATGAAGTCTTTAGTCCTTTACGTTCCCCTGCTGTGCATCTGTCTTTGGATGAGTCCAAGAACACACCAATGGAGTTTTTTCGGATTGACAGCAAAGACAGTGCAAACGAGGTGACGTGTCTTGACTTAGGAGAGCAGCGCCCTTCTCATAAGCAAGTCCCTTTCCTTTCTACGTCTGACCTGGACTCAAGTGTCACTGAGGATCTTCCAGAGCTGGCTCAGGAGGTCAAAGGCCCCGGGTTGGATCTTTGGGGGTTGGACTGTAGTGATAAAGCCTCCAACGAGTCAGTACCAGTCATCTCATTTAAAGAAGCGGTAGTTGAGGATGAGGGACATCCACCAGACCTTTTGGTCAACCTTCCTGTAGTGAGCGGGACTGTAGACTCTTTACAGGAGGAATTAGAGACTTCAGGAGTGTGTTTGGGCCTCGAGGTCACAGCCTCTCCTCAAAAGTTTATCCAGCCAGATGTTTTACAGCTTCATAGCCAGCCTGAGGAAGAGGAGGAACAGCCACTGGAGCAGGACCTTTCATCTTTGTGTACAGCCTCTGCAACTTGTGACACCAGTGTTGCATCTCCATCTCCGTTAAACTCACTGTTGGATGACTACAGTCTGGCATTGGGACAAGAAGCATCTGACAGAATGTTTGTCCATCCTGAACGCCAAAATAACGACCTCCCTCTTGACACAGGCATTCCAGACACTGACTCCCATAGTGAGAAACTAGAGCCCAGTGCAAGAGTAAACACAGACTTGGTTCCAAACAACACAGCCTCTGACTTGGCCACAAATGGGACTGAGGCCTGTGGAGTGGTTGAGAATTTATTAGGACTTGATGGCGAATCATCAAGAGTTATTAGTAATACAGGTGGTAGTGAATTTGATAAAGAAGTATCGCGGCTGTTTGCCGAGCTGGACAAGCTGTTGTTGGCTGCTTCCCAAGCTCGTATCCCGGAGGAGTTTGTGCGATGCTGGGCAGTAGAGATGGTGACAGCCTTGGATTCTCTGCACCAAGAAGGCATCATCTGCCGGGACCTTAATCCCAATAACATCCTGCTTGACCACCAAGGTTAGACTTTTTTTTGTTTTTTTGCCCATACCCTTTATATGTAATTAAGTTGTCATCAGTTAGACTCATCTCTTTAATTGTGCTAAGGGTTTTCTTTTGTTTTGTTGGGTACTTATTCTGTCATGATAAATCTGACAAAAAGGAAAAAATGCATATTTACTCTGTGTAAATGGGAAGCTGCTAAGGAATAATAGAGTAATGTTTAATAGGGAAAGAAAGAAAGATCTGCTTGCAAGTTATAATATACAGTTTAGTGACAGAATGTTAAGAATTAGTTTAGTGCACGTACGTCCAACCCTCTGGTAACAGCTACTCCAAGGCATTATTGCTGTCACATCTTGGAGGAGGTAAAAAGCAATCCAGACACGTTAAACTGTGATTACTGATTAGATATCTTTAACAAGGTTTGTAAACAGTAGATACACAAACAAAAAAATGCCGTAAAACAAGAAACCAGAGAAGTACTTTAAATCCTCTAATAGTCAGAATGAAAATTAAATGTGCACTTGATTACAAAAAAATGTGCCAGAGGCTGGAACACACCAGGTTTAAAAAAAGATAAATAAATCACCATAAAGCTGCTACTGTATATAATGGTTGTCATGTTTAATTTGCTATTTTTTTTCCTCCCGAACTAGATAACTTGTATTGTAAAGATACAGTCCACAGCCTTTATCAGTCATCCATGATCTAATCTGTTTAGCAGAATGAAGTCTCTCCGAGAAGGGAAAGCGTTGTTTTACCATGAGGTCACAGATTCCCCCTCAACTTCTTATTTTGTCGTCCTACAATCATCTCTCTCCACCTCGTTATCAACAAGCATCTAATTAGCTGAGTGGCTGTTTTCGTCTCCCTGGTGGTAATTATTGTTCTAAAGGGCCCATCAACGGCCTAGTGTGGTGCATCAGTCTGGCTAGCCCAGGCTAATGGCCACGGCTACCTAATGACACCATTAGTTCTAATGATAGCGTTAACGGGTACCCGCTAAACAGGAGTAATCGCCGGGGCTGTGTGCTTGAAAAGTTCACAGAGGGATGTAGAGCAGCAGAAAGGAATGGAGGAAGGAAGTGCTTTAAAGGTGGGGTAAACAGTTTGAAAAGTTGAGTGTCTGGGTGACACTTAACTGTGTGGGTTTGATGAGAGGCAAAGCATCAGATGGATGTTTAACAGACTCAGAGCTGAACACTTTCTGTCTTTTCCTCTCTTCTTAGGTCACGTTCAGCTTACCTACTTCTGTAGCTGGAGTGATGTGGAGGAATCCTGTGACAAAGAGGCCATTGCCAATATGTACTGTGCACCAGGTGAGACATCTATAAAGATTTCAGTACACTTTTCTATTCATTTTCTCTACTTTTGAGGTTCTCATTCCGTGTTTATTAATTAGAAGCCTAATTTTTTATGAGTTTTTATCAGTTAGTGGGTATATTTGAGGTTAATTACATGCACACATTTGTTAATTCCCACTTTTATATTAACTTATGAAATATGAAGTATGGCAAAACTTAACTACAATAACATAAATGTACATAAATCTTTTATGGGATTAAAAGTACCATCTTATACTTCTTGCCAGTGTTATTTTACATTTTATTTACCTCTTGGATTGGTCGGTATATTAAGGATAAATAAGAAACACCTTTTTTTTTTTTTTAAACTCTTCCTCCACAAGTGTGAGATGCTGAATCTTGTTGTAGTTGTTCTGATGTCCTGTAGAGTGCGCTGTTGTGCAACAGTCAACTAGTAAAGTGGCAACCCTGTGTGTTGCAGCCCCAGTCGGCTTGTGGCAGCTCTGGCATGCTGTTTAAAAGCTGCCTAAAACAAACTGGTGCTAGACTACAGCACAGAGTCCCTACTTATCACTTCAGTGTGTGGGGTGGGCATTTGTATATGTAAGTGTGGACATGCGTTTGTCATCTAATATATTGGTTCTTTAAGCATGTGGCTTCACACTAAGGCTGAGTATGTGCGATGTGTTTAATCTTCTCAAAATGTTTTAGCGGCTAGTTGAAAACACTGGATGCATTCTGAGACACGCACAATGACCCTCACACCCATTCACTCTCCCACACACTTATATTTAGCTATTCTTTCATATTCATCCTCTCTCTCAAGTCAGGAAGGTCACTTCAGATTTAAATCCTCCTTTTGTCTAGAACGTACAGTGTCTCACTTTTGTAATAAATCTGAAAGCAACAAATGCTCTTTTTAATATCCAAAGTGTTCATTTTTATTCCCTTGGCAACAGCTTGTTTAACAGCTTACTAATAGAAGTGCATACATTTTGAGACATGTGTAGTAAATGATGTGGAACGTAGCTTAAACTAAGTGCTGAGCAGCATGCCACTTTTCATTTTTCTCCATTTATTGTAAGCAGTGGTCATTTTTACACTAGTATCAAATGTGGGGTTGATGGGTAAACTGTAACATGTGGAAGATGCTTATCCAATAAAATAGGCCTCATTAAAAGAAGTTTTTTTTAAAAGAAGTTATTTTATACATGCTTTGTAAGTTCTGTCTTCATGTGTCATATTTCGTCTATACAGCTGTCAAAAACAAATATATTTAATTTAAAATGACATAAAACTGTGTAAATTCAACAAATACTTAGTTTTTAGTTTAGTGACAGTCGCAGGTGTAACCCATCCTAGACAGAGTGTCTGTCGATGATAAGAGCAGCAGGAGACAGCAGCATATTGACCACTTGACTTTATGTAAATGTTGCACATCATCTATAGTTCCAACAATAAAACCCAGCAGGATGTAGTGCAGTTTGGATCACATTAGTGTAATTCATGCCATACGTGAAAAATATTTTACAGGAAAAAATGTTAAATGCTGTTGCTAAAAGGCAGCTGCTCGGTGAACTGAGCTGAAATTGAACCCACCTCAGCCCAGGTGTGAAAGGTCTTGTTAGTCAAACAAGTTGATCCCATGTGAATCGAATGATGTAATACCTTTTAGCTGCCAACAGGGGGGGTCTTATGCTTCTGTTAAATCAAAAAGACCACTTCGACATATATTGACTGTCCTACTCAAACAGTGGCAACTTTCTCTGTTTTTCTAGCATCTTATTCTGTCTCATCTTTATTTAAAATTCATCCATAAACAAACATTAAAAAGGAAAGGCTGTCACACACTTTGTTTCCTTTATTTATTTCATACCAGTACACTCTTACATCATGGACATGCATATGTCTTTAGATGTATGTGAACACACATTTACGTAGTGGTTGGTGTGTGTGTGTGTGTGTGTGTGTGTGTGTGTGTGTGTGTGTGTGTGTGTGTGTGTGTGTGTGTGTCTCTCCTGCCCTTGTTATATATTGCTGTTTATCCAGACAGGGTCAACTCATGCGATGGCTTCATTCCTGATGACAGATTTATGACTGTTTGCCAGAAAGCTAGCAGGGGGCCTGCTGTGACTGTGTGTGTGTGTGTGTGTGTGTGTGTGTCTGTATTTGTGTGTGTGTGCGTGTGTGTCAGAAGGAGAGAAACATGTTTTTAAATAACACACATTCACACCCAAAAAACACAGGAGTGTTCTTGGAAAATGCATCGGCAGCAGGGCATTAATCCGTTTGTCCAGCACTTCTGCTTATTTATTTTCTCACCATTTTTTTCATTACTGATAAACATCAGATGGCTAATGTTTTGTTCCTGATAAGAAAAAAAAGTCTTTGCGTGAACACGACCTAATTTGAGCAGAAATGGGAATTGTTTATTGTTCTGTTGAGAAGGAAGCACGGCCAAAACCGATTGTCTTCGACGTCTAAGAAAAGGGAAATTGAATATTCTTCCTCTCTGAGGTGACAAGGCAGTTCCTGAGGACACGATCATCATAAC
>VUQS01047282.1:24808-39449 GCA_015108495.1 Heterochromis multidens
CTTTTGTGATTGTGTGTGTTTTTTGGGAGTTTTTTTTTTTTTTTTGGTTCTGAGGCTACAACCTGTCTTATCTGCTGGATGCATGATACTCCTAGAAAGCCGATGTCACTCCTGCTGAGTGTCACGTTGACCATAATATGAGAAGGCACACAAATGTGCAAACACACATACACACACTATGGTAAATAGCCAGCAGTCACTAATGCGCAAGGGACCTTTTATAGATGCAGTTACTTTTTTCTGCCCTCTTTTTGCTTCTATTCCTATTTAACATTGTCACTACAATTTTCCAATAAAATGAATATCAGATTCTTTGTAAAGCAGAAGGGGATGTAGAGGTACACTCAGGACTGCAATGAGCAGTTTTCACAGTTGTGCAGTAAAAGGCAAAACTCTACTAAGGTTGCATCTGTGTAAAAATCAGCCTTCAGGGCTAAAAAACAAACGCTTCAGTTCCTTGAATGGCCACTTGACGCTGGCTCCAAAAGCATGACAATCCCCACAGACTCTCCATAGATGATTTTAAACTGCTAACATTACAACAGAAATATGTTTATTTTCCTCTTCATAACTGCATGGGGGTTAATGATGTTTATTAACTGACCTATATGAACTGTGTTCAGGCTCAAAGTTGGGGATATTGGGGATGTTTCTGCTTTGGGTGGCAGGTGAGTGCAGACCAGGCTGCTAAGCGTTACCTAATTCAAATCATGGAGCTGGAGCTTGTTTTTGTGGCGTTGGAGCATTTACCTGTAATTATTTGACAAATAGCATAGCTATCATGTGCTGTCTGTGCTCTACTTGTGAAACATGTTTAAAAAGATGGTTAACTTGGTTACGTCCTGCTGTGAACAGCTTCAAGCAGAGCATTTTTGCCATCACCATCTTGATGTTTTGAAACCAGATGAACAAAGCAATGGATCACACTGAGAAACTGAGAGATTGAGGGTTAGTGACTTGTCAATCATAAGCATACCCTGCTTTATCCTCCTTTTTGACTCCATGTTGTAGACACAAAACTATCAGTTCATTAGGAAAGTTATCATTGAGGTCATAGACAAGGTAGCTGAAGCGTTTTCCCACAGACTCATCCCTCTCTGCCTATTAGAATAAATGCAGGCTTCACTTATAAGACCTGTAAGCTCCAGCTGTTTTTTATATACAGTCTATGTGAGTGCAGCTTGCTCTGGAAAAATAAAAGAAAGACGTACTTCATATTAAAGTTTAGGTATATTAGTATGGAGATTTTAACTTTAGAAAAAGCCAAGTAGACATCTTTAGATTGAACATTGTCATGTCAACCATCTTGGTTTTTGGGAACCAGAAGTGGCCTTATTTGGACAAGAGGTGAGTGAAAGTTGAAACCTACAGTACCTACAGTACTCTGCAAAATGCTTTCACTGCATTGTTAGTGTGTTTGGGATAATTGTCATGCTGAAAAATGAAGCCACTGCCAATCAGACACTTTGCTTCAGTGAACAGTAGATGGATCAACTGAAGAGCCAGATGCATCTCTCAGGTCCTGTGTCAGGTCTTTGCTGGATTTTTTTCCCTATTTTTTAAGGACATGATTTTCAGATACTGTTCATCTGCTGTGGAGAGTTTTTTAGGCCTGACAATTCTTCTTTTGTCCTCCACTTTTCCAGTTTCATCAAATTTTGTTAAGGACACACTGCACACCATATTGAGATATGCCAGCGTCTTTGTTTATTAAGTGGTTAATAAACAAAGAAACAAACATGAAAATGGGCAGGTACAAGGACTGTCCAAAGAAAACTTTGAAAGGCCTTCAGAAAGATTGGAGAACTATTGCTCAAGACCACTTTAAAATGAGACTTTACTGTACATACACACTATAAAGATACCTCTCTAACATGCACTTAATGATGGGATTACTTTGAGAAGGACCACCAGCACTCTGATGAACGAAGGCGGTAATTTAGCTAATGACATAATGATTGTGGAAAAACGTTATTGCCTCATTATTTCATGATAGAAGTTGACACTTTTTGAATGTGAGCCTGTTGGAGAAAGCACTTGGCTTCACTTTTCCAACCAGCTGGCTGGCTACGCCCTTACAGTGTAAGCTCTAGCTACAAAAACGGAAGCAGCATCAATCTTTTCAACTTATCTTGGAAAAAGGCAAATGAGCTTTTCCAAAAATGTCAAACTGTTGCTTTGGTTGGCAAAATAAACTTTCTGACTGATTTCCTTAACGTGTCTTAAACTGAACAATGGGGAAAAGGACATTGTTGCTCATCATAAGTATCACCTAAACTAATATTTGAAGTTATGTAGTTTTAAAGTGATCTTTTTAATAAACATCTGAAAATCAATAAGAATTCTCTTAGAGATCAGTAAGATCAATATTCTGACATTTTTCCATTTGGAGGAAAAATCACATTCTAAGTGCAGTGACCTGAATGTGAATCATTTCCTGCTGTGTCTCCATTACCTGAAGTGACACATGCTCATCCACACACAGGTCGCAGGAGTTGTTAGCAGTGTCGTAGTGCATTCCCTTGTGTCAGCTTAACTGCCACAGGGTCAAGAGTCTGGGCTTATTAGTGCTTATCATAAGACCTGTCTCACATTACACACACACTCAGGGCAAGAGGTTCACTTCAGTTCAGAGAAGACGCCTGTCAATCTTATTCAGTGCAGATGTGAGCTATGCCTTCAGTAGGTTCACAATAGCTGCAGGATCCCTCCAAGCATATTTTAGGATTTCTCTAGTTCCTGGTTACATTTTCATGACATTGTCTGATGGACATTAACAACTGCTGCTGTAACATTTTTAACTGTCAAGAATGACTCCCATTTGCAGTGAGACACTTTGATTTACAAATCTAAAAAGCTATGCTGTTTGTTCTCAGGCTCTGTGCTTCAGTGCACTCAGTTTGAAATGGAAGATGCAGTTTAATTGCCAAGTTTCAGCTCTAAAGTTTTCTTAAGTTCTTGGTGCTTCAGTCTGATCTTTAGAGTCCATATTGGGTTCAAGTGATTGAAATGGCAAGTTATTCCACCTCCTCGCCCTTAAAAGCTCTCTGGTTGCTTCAGCTGTAAGTTTAGAGTTGTTGTCCAATTACTTTTGACTCAGCTGTCTAAATGTGAGCACATACACATCTGCAGTTATGCTGTTGCTTCTGTCAGCAGTGAAATCATCAGTAAATGCTGGCGTGCCAGTTTCATTAGCAGCGATGCATGACCAAGCCTTAACATAAGCACCACCATGTTTGACAGATAAGAGGATGATTTTGGTCACAAGCTTTTTTTTTTTTACTTTTGTTTTTTTGTCACCACACTTTCTGCTTTCCATCCTTTTTGATATAAAAGGATGATTTTTCTTTCATTGTAGAACTTTGTTCCGTAACTCAACCAGTTTATTTTTCTGTGTTTTTGCAAGCTGTGACCTGGCCTTTCTGTTTTTAAGGCTCACCAGGGGTTTGCATCTTGTGGTGAATTCTCTCAGGTTCTGGTCATGAAGTCTTTTCTGGGTTGTTGACAAGGAAACATGTACGCCTACATCTTGGAGAACATCCTTAAGCAGTCTTAAAGGGCTCTCTGGTCTACCGGGTCATTTGCCATTTCCTGTACCTTTTCACCTCCTTTTCTAAGAATTTACTCAACTGTTTTAGCAAATCAACTACAGTACTGTGCAAAAGTCTTAAGTCACTCCTTATTTATTTGTATTTTGTTCAGAAAATGGGAAAGGAATGCAGTGATTTATTGAAACATATGTAAACATAAATGGAAATGCAGCATATAAGGCAAAAACAGAGTGTGAACAATTCCAATGAGCTTGAAACTCAATATTTGGTATGACCACTTTTATTTTTCGACACAGCCTGAACTCTCTTAGACAAGCTTACTTAATTTTTTTAAGTGATCTTCAGGAATAGTTCTCCAGGCTTCTTGAAGGACATTCAAAGCTCTTCTTTGGATGTTGGCTGCCTCTTGTTCCATGACAAAGCCTCCACTGTGCTTTACAAATGGCTCTCGACACTCACTGTATACGACCTGTTGCCACTGATTTTCAGTCCAGTTCTTGTGTAATTTGGCATGCCTCAGCCTTTTCTCCCAGTTTCCCTTCTTGACAGTCACCCTTCCACTGAGACCATTTCTGAAAGTTCAGCTACATCTCTCAGGTCCTGTGTCAGGTCTTTGCTGGATTATTTCCAGTTTCTTAAGGAAAAACATGACTTTCATATACTGTTCATCTGCTGTAGATAGTTTTTTAGGCCTGACACTTCTTTTATCCTCCATTTGTTGAGTTTTCTCAATTTTTTTAAGGATACGCTGCACACAGTGCCAAGATAAACCAAGTTTTCAGCTAATAGTTATTTGACAATCACCTTGTTGGTGCAGAAATACTATTTTATGCTTGTAAAACTGTGTTATCTTTGGTATTTTCTCTAGATTAAACTAAAGAAATAGGAACAAATGATGTGTTTTTGTAACAGGTTGCTAGTAAGAAAGTGCCTAAAGATACAATTTAAAATTGGTTCTTTGCTAAGTTGTCTGTTATGTGAAGACATAACACTGGTTCGTCCCTTGAGTTAGGTGCCCTTTTTCATGCTTTAACAATTCATAAGTTAGTGTTAAGTGGCTTAACAAATAAACAAAAATTCATCTGAAAATGGTCAGGTACAAGGACTGAAAATGAGTGAAAAAGCAGCCAATGTCTAAAGACAAACTTAAAAGATCTTCAGAAAGCCTGGAGAACTATTGCTCAAGACCACTTTAAAAATTACAAGAAAGTCTGGCTCCTTGGTAGCAAATTATAATGAAATGAGGGGTGGCTCAGCACTGTACCTCTGGAATCTTTCTGATAGATTTTTGCTTCTGTACAATTACATGCTGTCTCCTATAAAATTCTTAAATGTAGGCCTCAGTAGAATCTTCTTCCATTCTCCACTACTCATCCTGACAGACACCTCCACCTCAATCTAAATGTCGACACTCATCTGTCAATCAGCTCTGATTCACATCTTCATTTGTCTATAGTGCTGCCAAAAAAATTAATATCTTCTAAACTTTTCAGATGGTGTTATTTAAGTAAGCTTGTAGCTGGTATAATAACCCAATATTTCATAAAAACTGAAAGATTAAAGAAAGCTCTAAATGATTTATCTAGCAGAGGTTTGTGTCTTCTTTCCTGCCTCATTAATCATCTTTTAGTCCTTCAGATTTATCTGTGACCCAGTTAAGGAGGACCTCACCACCTCCAGTTGGTAGTCACTAAAGTGAACTCCCCAACTCTATAAAAAAGTTGTTAAAAGTAGATCTAATTTGCCTGCTTACTTATTACACCTTGAGTATATAGAGTATTTTGAAATTGTTGTACTGATACTTTTACTTTGTTAAATGACCTGAGTGCTTTTTCCACCGCTCTGTATGTGGCTCCTAACATACAAAGAACCAAGGTACATGTGCTTTATATGTGTATCTGTGTCTTTGTGTGTGTGCAAAGCCACAGGGAGAGATCCGTCTGGTCAGAGGCAAGATTAAGAGGACATACCAAGGACTCCCATGATGCAACAGAGGCCTCTTTTCCTGAGCCCTGAAAGCGTCACCCAGGCCTGCAGGCTAAATTGACCCCTGAACCCAGTCTGCAACTTCCTGCACCTCCCTCTCTCCCTTTCTCTCTCTCTCTCTTGTCTTTTCCCACCTCTCTCTCTCCTTAAATGTACCTCCCTTCAGCTCTCGCACCCATGGCTTCCACACAGAGGCACCAGTGTGCGGGCAGCAGCCAAATGGCCTGCCCTCTGCTTCATATTGCTGGTGGTCAGGTTTTGTTTTTGTCTTTGACGGTTTGACTTTCGTTCACAAAGCCCAGGAGGACTCAGATCGCCCAGGGATGGACACACACACACACACACACACACACACACACTCTCACATATACACTTGCACCGAGCTGAAGAGTTCCGCTCCGAGACCTCGGGCGTCTTCTCCAGCTTCTGTCAGAGCCATGATGTCATTATGAGGAGACACAATGCCTCTTCATTATACCCCCACAAACACACACACACACATCCTTAACATTGCACAGACACACAAACACTACATGGTCAGCAGCTATAGAAGCAGCACATGCCAAAGCACAGGTGAACACCACTGGAAAACAGTAAACAGGAACAGATGGGAAAGAATGAAGGATTTATTCAATTTTAAGTGTTCTTAATATTGTTAGGTGCTGACTTTGGAAGAATTTGTGTTTACTAAAATTAAAAGAAATTATTTATAAAGCAGATAACAAGTGTGTGTTCACAGATGTGCAGTCTCACTTTCATTCTCAAGTTCTCTTTATTATCTGATGGTACAACATCTGTTGGATAATACAACTCAAGTTAAAACTTTTATTATATTTAAGTCTATATTTAGAGAAATTTTTCATTTTGGCCTAATACAGCATCTCCATTGCTTCTGATTTATGGAGAAGAGAATGTAGCTTTGAGGTGTCCTGTAATGAAGAGTAAACTAGGATGGTATCTGGTGTCATCCTTGGGGAGGCCGTCACCAGTAAAAACAGAAGGCCAAACAAACACAGGTGTGCACAGTTATCATTCAGTTACCAGCAGAAGCACTTTGTTTTTTCAAAATTCTGTAGAAATATACAGACTTGTATTCATAAGAACAGGATCTAATATCTAAGATGTGGATTTTTCACCTTTGTACCTTCTATTGTACTTACAGTAGCTCAGTGGCTTTTAGTGAGGTTATTTCAGATAACAGAGAAGGTGAACTCTAATTTCACTGAGTTCAAAAAAGGCAAAAGTGGTCCACTATAGATAAATATAAAAAGGTCTAACTTAATCTCCTCCTGGTCTGACTTTAATTAACTGCTGTAATACTACTTGTTAAAGCGGGGTCACTGCCCTTCTGCTTTGGGCTGTCTCACACTTTAATCTGATCAGATAGCACAGAGCAGCTCTGTCTCTTACCTTAGCTCCTCTGCTAGACTGAGAAAAATGAAGCTCTGCAGTAGCAATGAGGTAACTGTACAAAACATTTCCTGTGCCTGCACAGGATCATGGTTTCAGTTCAGTGTGGACACAGCCACAAGATTAACCACCGATTAGCCTTAAGGCTTTTAGAAACAGATCATTGACCCAGTATGTGCACCACCACCACCCTCCCTCCACCTGCAGTGGTCCTTCATTAGCTGTATTGCTACAGATTTGAATGATCTGGTTTCTGCCTTAAGATAATGCACAGGGTCAGTGAGAGGCCACTGAAAACGCTGTAGGGCTGCGAGATCATACGACACCACCTTGGAAATATTGTACTAAACCTGTACCCTTTGACTTTTGACTTCTGAGATCCTGCATGGGGATATACTTAAAAAAACAAACTTTCTGTTCAGAGATAATCCCAAATAGCTGGGAGCAAATTAAATAATAATAGCAAATTAAAAATGTACCCCAAACAAGAGCTTGGGTCTCAGGAAGTTAAGTAAGGGTTATGTATTTTTGGTCCTTTCACAAAAACACATGAAAATCTACAGAATCATATTATATTTTCATGTAAAACATGGTGGAGGCTCTGTCATGATGTGGTATTAGGGATCCTGTCAAAATTAATGGAATTAGGGTTATAAAAAGTGCCATCAGATATTGATACCCTCTAGAAAGCATCTGATTGATCAGCATTACAATGATTCCAAACACACTTCCAATGCAATAAAAACATACCTGGATAGAAAAACACACAATGAAACACTATCAGTCATGGATTGGCCTCCACAGAGCCTGAAACTCAACATTATTGAAGCAGTGTTGGATCATCTTGACAGAAAACAAAACAAAAGGCAGCCAACATCCAAAGAAGAAGCCTGGAGAACGATTCCTGAAGACTACTTAAAGAAATGACAAGAAAGCTGCCTAAGAGAGTTCAGGCTGTGAAGAATAAAGGTGGTCATACCAAATACTGAGTTTCAAGCTTTTTAGAACTGTGCAAACTCTGCTTTTGTTTGCACGTTTCAATAAATCGTTGTACCTATTTACTATTTTCATAGCAAAATATAAAGAAATGATGGGCAGGTAGGTAGGTAGGTACTACAAAATCCTAAAAGAAAAAAGTTATATTGTGAAATATAGTTTTGTGCTGTTTACTATCATTATGTTTGGATATTCAGGCTTGTTTAATTAGGATGGATGCCTTTCCATGTTTTAATGCAATAAAGATTGTCAGCTGCTTACTGCATTCACACACTGTGGGCTGAATGGGGAGAACAGAAAAAAAACACCCCTTACTCACCTTGTGCTCACATATTTTTCCAAAGTGGTTGAAAGTTAAAGCAGATACATTTGCTTCTATTGCTGTGTGGCATATTTTTTGTAGCTGATTGTTACCCACTGAAATGAGATAGAAAGAAACAGTTAATCTGATAAAACTTGCATTCTTGCAGTTGTATGATTGTTAACATTAAACTGTATTCTGATATCACTGTCTAGACTTTGGTAACATGTCTGCGGTTCTTTTCTTTAATGGGATTTAAGCAATTTCCAATATCTCTGACTTACAAGTTGAAACATGACGTGTACCACTCATAATTAATGGTTTGAACAATATGGCATGACACCAACATCGGACTTGTACATTTAGTCTTAAATCAAGACAGGAAACACTCTGCTGTGTAAGAGAGAGGAAGTACAGCCCTGGGAAATGTCTGATCTCGCTCCAAGTCAAATTACTCAGAGTGTCTTGCTGCATAAAGCCTTCTCTCTATACCTCGACTTGAAGTGCCAGTTAGTTTTACTGCTCTGAGCATTGTTCTACCTCACCTTCGCCGCCACATTAGATTTAGGGGTCTCTTTATAAAACCCACATGCCTGAATGTGAGTCATGATATGGGAGGCTCAGATGGTAAAGGAGTCCCAACCGGTGCCCAAAAGATGTGTCACTAGTAATACTTCCCCCCGAGACCCGAGGTGTCTCTTTTCGTTGTGCTTTGGGCCTCTGTGATCTGTGTGGAAGGGCGCCGTGCCAGGGCCCAGGCATGCCGTTAGCAGCTCACTAACATAGCATTAGCTCTACGGTCATCTCAGTGGGCCTGTGCTGTCTCAAATGTTTCCTCACGCTTGACTACACACACCTTCTGTGGCTCCACACCGCTTGTTAGCCACAGTCCCCCTCTATCATAAGACCACCCTCCTCTCTCCCCTTCCCCCTGACCATGTCTCCTCCTAGGCCTTTATACTCTCTTTTTTTCTCCCTCTTTCTTCATCCCTTTTCATTCTCTCCACTCTCTCTCTCTTTCTCTCACGGGCTAAAGAGGCCTCAGCAGGGGCTCCTGTTAGTGCTGTACAAACATACGCAAACACATGCGAAAGCATCTTAGGGATGCACCGTAGGGGGGAATTCATTTGAAGATCCAGCAAAGAAAAGAGAGATAAGGAAAAATAAGAGGGAGAGTGCCATCAGATCACTTTCTATGCTCCTTGTATTTAGGGTGGAGGGGATTGCCACAGGCCACCTGGAGGGGAATTTGATGCTTGTTAAGGAGGAGACGTTCCTGGGAATGTAGCTTGAATGGCGCGCTGGGAGCAAGACTCTTCTCGCTAATCTGTCTGTTCCTCCAAGGCGCAAGTCTTCCTGGCAATGAGACACACTTTGCAACCACACACACAGACACACACACACACACCCAGTTGAAGTTACAGTCCTAGCCAGATGATATCTCGCTCCCCCTCTGGGGAGAGAGGAGAGAGCAAAGGAGGAGGTTCAGAGGGAGAGGGGGCAGGCTGGAGGAAAAGGGGCAGCAGATTGAGGGAGGTAGATGACATCTCACACATCTTGATTGAGGGAGCAGAAACAAGGGGAAGGGATCTGAGGGAGATGGAGAGGAGAAGGGAGGGGGCAGAAGCGATTAAAGAAGGAAGAAAAAGAGTAAACCAGGTGGGAGGTTTTACTTTGATGTGCCAGAGGCTGTGAAGAAGATGTAAGACCATAGTGATGAGTAACATCTAAGAGAGGAGAGGAGAGCTAATTTTATGAAGCACTGAGCAGAGGATTTAGAGTTAACTGGACATCATGATACGAAGGTAGGGGAAGAGAGCAACATCTGAGGGTGAAGTGTAAAGGGGGTGATAAAGGGTGAGGTTAGCAGGACATAGAGCAGTGTTCTTGAGGGAGTGTGGAGGATCCTTGGAGTCCTGGCACCTTATGGCATGGCCTCCAGTCAAACAGATGCTGCAGGCCTTGCCAGCCTTGAGCAGGGCACAAATGAGACCATTAGTAGCAAAGGAGGAACGTGCCTTGTCTTACCGAGCAGTGCAGGAGCGTGTGTGTGAGTGTGGACCTGTCTAAAAAAAGAGCGTGAGCTGTTTGCTGATGTTATGCTAATGCACCCACTTTTCTTCAGTTGTACATTTAGTAGCTTTATTCCATGATGTCCTGGCAGTGAGCTGCTAACAGGAACTAGTTTTAATAGAAGGTTCCAGTTCAGTAGGTAGACATATTAAAACTGTGCTTTTATATGTTAAAACTGTCACATTTATCTTATGCATGTCTTCTGGTTTTGGGTGGATAAGGCAGCAGACAAGAGCTGGAAAAAATTATGCTGTTGTATCGACGTCTTTTAAAGACTTAAATTGGCAAGTTGACAACATAACACATCAATACTAGTTTGCAGGTCATCAGGAGTGCAAACTAAAGGCAGAACCTTTATCACCAGTGTTACCATGTGCTGGCTTAAACGCCCTGCGTGGTTGTGCATTGGTGTTTGTAGTTGCTACGCAGAGGTTTGCTTCCCCATGTCTATATGTTGTGACTGTGTACTGTCACCAGGGGGCACTGGTGAAAACATGTGGAACAAACAGTAATTTGGGGTACATTTTCCTGTAAAAAGTTTATGTTGTTGTTGATCCTTTAGCTTAGCCATGAGAAAGACAGAAATTATAAGAGGCAAATAACTTCTTAGTAATAAAGTGTAATGAAAAGTATCAAAAACAATTAAATCTGCATTAGCTTTTGGAGACTGATGGAATCGTAGCGGTGCTAAGCAAGCAAGCAGGACACCAATCTACTTTCAGCTTCATGGTGGTGGGCGAGGACTTGAGTATCTGCGGAGGTCTTCCCTGTCCTCTCCTTGATATTGTCAGATCATTGTTTCCTCTGCCTTCCTCTGCGCTGCTTTCCCTGGACTGTTCCTTGAAGGATGGTTTTGGCCAGTCGTTCAGATCTTACGACATGTCTGTACCGTTTGAGCTTCTTTCTCCTCACTGTTGTTAGTAGATCTTCACATGGACCTGTGTGTTCGTCAATAATCCTACATTGCTAATATTACTGAGTTTCAGCAGATGTATGGGCCAAAACTTTTTCCATGCAGCAGTCATTAGTTACTTCTTCTTCAGCTGCTCCCTTTATCTGCCTCCATCTCACCTTACCCCTAGCATTCTCTTCTGTCACACCAACAATCTGCACATCCTCCTTCACTACATCCATGAATCTTCTCCATGATCCTCTTCTTTTCCTTCTGCCTGGCAGCTCCATTCCTTCTATCTCGGAGCCTCCGAACATGCCTTTCCCCTCTCCTCTTCCTTGGTCTTCGGCTAACAGTAGTACAATTTCTACCAGCACCCTGTTGGCCAAGAGCAGCAACCGTTGTTAAATAGGACCTCAACTGATGCAATATGGAAATCGTATTGATGATCCACAAGTTTGATTTGGCAAAGATTTTACGCATGTAAAATGAAAAAAAAAAAATTCCCCACTCGCCCTCGCGGGCAGTCTTTATCCTTCAAGCTCGGGTCCTCTACCAAAGGCCTGGGAGCTTAAGGGTCCTATGCAGTATCCTTTCTGTTCCCAGGACTGCGCTCTTCTGGACAGAGATCTCGGATGTCATTCCTGGGATCTGCTGGAGCCACTCGCCCAGTTTAGGGATTAATTCAATTCAATTCAATTCAATTCAATTTTATTTATATTGTAAGGTAAAGACCCTACAATAATACAGAGAAAAGAGAAAACCCCAATAATCAGACGATCCCCTATGAGCAAGCACTTGGCAACAGTGGGAAGGAAAAACTCCCTTTTAACAGGAAGAAACCTCCGGCAGAACCAGGCTCAGGGAAGGGCAGCCATCTGCCATGACCGGTTGGGGGTGAAGGGAAGAAGACAGGACAAAAGACACACTGTGGAAGAGAGGCAGAGATTAATAATAACTCATAATGTTATTTGTACTGTACATTAATTTTAAGTATTAATGATGATGGGAGGGAGAGTGGGACATGTAATATGTTGTTAACACAAAAGCCACAACCTTCACATGGGACTTGTTATGCTAACTTCCACATTTCCAGCCTCATATTTTTATTTTTGGACACTACTAGAGTCGCTTTGTACAGTGAAGTTCAAAATAATCCTTTATACAAGCCCTCAGTTCATCTACAGTCTGAATCAAGCTGTTTTAGCACCTCCCCCTTTAACTTTCTTCCTACTGGCTGCCTCTTGTAAAGAGACGGTTTGAACAGCAGGTGGATGGGGTGGTTGTGGGTGGAGCTTTTGACTTAGATGACCATATTAGGAATCAATGCAGTCACTGACATCATAAAGATCCAAGAGTGGAAAAAACTGTGAGAGCAAAGCGTTTATAGCAGTCTGAAACCTCAACTCTCTGACTGGAAAATCCTGTTAACTGTACTCCACAGTGTCTCTCTCCTCTCGTCCAGTGTGCAGAGCTGCACAATTAGTGCTATAACAGGTAGGTAGCCTACATTAATCAAGAGCCTCTGTTTTGGTTTTGTTTATGTGGGTGTGTTCTGCTGTCTCTCCTGTCTTAGGTACCAACCTAAGGAGCTGACTCCACTCAGCAATTAGGCTATGGAGTATTTAAACTGAGCCCCTGTGGCAGAGTTTCTTTGTCTTTGCAGTATTTGAGCTCTCTGCGTGTGGTTGTTTAAATGGCATTTGTGGTGCTGTGTTTGTGTCGGATGACGGATTTGGGGTGTGCAGCCTGTGCCGATGTGCTTGTGTGTACATATGTAAACTATATATTTTTGCTTGTTTCTACAATGAGGTCTTCTTTCATCTAACTCTTGCAGTACAGTTTCGTTTCTATGGAAGTTTGTTTCTGCCACTGAGCCAGGGAGAGCTAAGTAGAAATTTTGGGTTAGTATCTCAAAATTTTGTTTTTAATAACTCTGACATTCAAGTTGTTTTCTCAAATTTGAGCTATTTTTTCAGAAGTTTAGAGTTAGTAAGTCAAAATTTTGAGATACCTAACTTGAAATTTTGAGATAATAACCTGAAATTTTCACTCATGCATGGCAAAAATATCTTTTTCAGTGGCGGAAACGAGATTCCATACTTTTCCTTTTGTGTATGTGTACGAGCTTTTGTTTCTTAAATGTAGAAATTTATAAAAGAAAGCTTAAATTTAAAAGGCACACTTAATTGATCTATATCTTTAGATATAAATACTGATAAAAATAAATTTAGTCTGACTTTTACAGTATTACTAAAATATTAATAGTAAATAAATGTACACCGATCAGGCATAACATTATGACCACCTGCCTAATATTGTGTTGGTCCCCCTTTTTGCTGCCAAAACAGCCCTGACCCATTGAGGAATGGACTCCACTAGACCCCTGAAGGTGTGCTGTGGTATCTGTTACTAAGATGTTAGCAACAGATCCTTTAAGTAATGTAAGTTGTGAGGTGGGGCCTCCATGGATCACAGATCTTGATTGGATTGACATCTGGGGAATTTGGAGGCCAAGTCAACACCTCAAACTCGTTGTTGTGCTCCTCAAACCATTCCTGAACCATTTTTGCTTTGTAGCAGGGTGCATTATCCTGCTGAAAGAGGCCACAGCCATCAGGGAATACTGTTTCCATGAAAGGGTGTACAACAATGCTTAGGTAGGTGGTACGTGTCAAAGTAACATCTACATGGATGGCAGGACCCAAAGTTTCCCAGCAGAACATTGCCCAAAGCATCACACTGCCTCTGCCGGCTTGTCTTTCTCTCATTGTGCATCCTGGTACCAGGTGATCCACAGGTAAGCGACGGACACGCAGCCGGCCATCCACATGACGTAAAAGAAAATGTGACTCATCAGACCAGACCACCTTCTTCCATTGCTCTGCGATCCAGTTCTGATGCTCACGTGTCCATTGTTGGTGCTTTTGGTGGTGGACAGGGGTCAGCATGGGCACCCTGACTGGTCTGCGGCTATGCAGCCCCATACACAACAAACTGTGTTCCACGGTGTATTCTGACACCTTTCTATCAGAACCAGTATTAACTTTTTCAGCAGTTTGAGCTACAGTAGCTCATCTGTTGGATTGGACCACACGGGCCAGCCTTCGCTCCCCACATGCATCAATGAGCCTTGGCTGTCCATGACCCTGTCGCTGGTTCACCACTGTTCCTTCCTTGGACCACTTTTGATAGATACTGACCACTGCAGACCAGGAACACCCCACAAGAGCTGCAGTTTTGGAGATGCTCTGACCCAGTCGTCTAGCCATCACAATTTGGTCTTTGTCAAACTCCCTCAAATCCTTACAGTGCCTTGCGAAAGTATTCATCCCCCTTGGGGTTCGTCAGGTTTTTTTGCCTCACAACCTGGAATCAACATGTTTTGCAATGACATTTCATGTGATGGATCTGCACAAACTAGGCTACGTT
>VUQS01047283.1:0-13440 GCA_015108495.1 Heterochromis multidens
TATTTGCCGTTAAGGAGACGGGTTGCAGTAGGGATAAAAGAAACCTGGAGTCTTTTGGTCTTCCTCACAGGTACTCTAAAACGACGGCCAGAGGGCAACAAGTCAAACTCACTGTGGAGTGGATGGTTAAAACAATTAACAATAGAATGAGCCTTCCTCAGCACATGCTTGTTATAAATGGCCAAAAGCCCGTCTTGCCAACGCCCTGAGATTTTGCTGGCAGTTTTTACCAGAAGTCCCAACCGATTCTTGCTCTTCAGAGTCATGTTACCAAACCAAGCAATGATACAGAAAGAAATAACAGATTCAATAAAACTTCTGTAAAACAAGGATAACATTTCAGATGAGACATTAAAAGTTCTCATTTTCCTTAAAAAGAACAGTCTTTGCTGAACTTTTTTGGTGATGGCATCAGCATGAGGCTCAAAACACAGTTTGTGGTCAAGAACAACACCTAAATACTTATAACTCTCCACCATATCAAGATCAGCAGCTTTAATGATAGTAGGTGATGAACTATAATAAGACTTCCTTAAATCAATAATCATGTCTTTTGTTTTTGACACATTTAATTAAAGGAAGGACTCATCACACCAAGTCACAAAATCCTCTACAACCTGCCCATGGCCTGTCTCATCCCCGACAAGAAGACTACTTTAATACCACTGAACTTAAAAAAAAAACAAACATTTGGTGTCCAACACAACAACTAAAGAAGGAGACCGTTCTTTAGTAAGAAATGTCTCGATCCTTATTCAGTTAATAGGAAATGGATACAAGCTGAATCGGTTACAAAAAGAGATCACTTAATAAATTGATCCCTTATAAGTAAAATTGGATCATTACACTTTTGAATAGCTTTTTCTACCTTTAAGTGTGGTGACAACTAAATTTAAAAGAATTTTGATGTAAACATTTTCTTTCATTTCTATTATGATGAAAAAGGAACAGAATGAAAAAATATTATATGGAAATTTCAACATACTGGAATAATCTTAATATTTTTTCCATGCCACAAAAATTCTCAATAAAAATAAAGGCATCAAATATAATATAATTATATTCCATAATATCAGATGGCAGGTACCTTTCATATGCAACCTGCACAATAAAATCATATTGACGTCAAAACCTACCTGACCAGTGGCAGGGGGTTTCCTCTGACTCTGCACTCCAGACGAATGGGGCTCCCTTCTGCCACCTCCTGACTCTTCAGTTTCTGGAGGAAGTGAGGAGGTGACAGGGGTCCGGGTGCTGTTGGAGCTTCAGAGTTTTGATACCTTGAAGAAGCTGCCACTCCTGCTGGGCCACCAGGCTGAGTGCCCATATCTGATTGGCTGTACTGCGCTTCCTCTTGTTGGCCAGGAGGCAGAGAGGGACCAGAGGCTGATCCCTGAGGGACCGGCCTCTGGCTTCTTGGAGTCAGATAGCCACTATCAGGAGAGGAGGAGTCCTCCTCCATCCGTGACTCTGAATGAGCAGAACCTTTGAAGATGGATGAGAGCTCCTCGATGAATGTGGCAGCTCGGCTGCAGAACTCTGTGGCTGAAGCCACCCGATCATTCAGCTCCAGGCTTTCATGAACCAGCCTGGGTTTATCCTGCTTATACACCGGCTGGATGGGTTTGTGACGCACAACCTTCTCAGCAGAGGATGAAGCCTCACTGGACATATGTACAGGTTTGCTGAGGGGAGTATTCTGGCTGGAGGAAACATTAACTGTTGCATTGTCATCTGGGCAGGGGGCTTTGGTCTGGTGCTGCAGGTTCGGGCTTGAGATGAGGTTTTCAGTAGTCTGCAAGGGCACAGAAAGGGAGGGAACAGATTGGAGAGCCTGCTCCTGTTCTGTAGGATTAGAGGGGCCTGGATCTTCAGATTCACATGTGTCATTAAAGGCCTCCCGGGCCAGGTCCAGGCTACGATGAATCTCTTCTGCACTTAAGAAGGCGGTAAGATCCGCAAAGTCTCCATCTCCAGAATCCAGCTCTGTCACTGAGTCCAGGTAGAGTTCCCCATCAGAGGATGCTTCCGAAAATACACCCCCATCACCCTCCAAAGTCGCGCCTGATGGCGAGTCCTTTAGCAGCAGTGAGATGGGGAGTGGCTGATTCCAACTCCCGTCCTGCATCCTGAAATACACAACAAATGTAATTAACCAGCCAATTACACACATTTACACAGCAGACAGTACAGTTTGTGATCATCTGTAAAAAGGGAAACAACAAACAGACAGAAGAGAAGGCAAGCTTAGAATACAGACTTTACTATGCTGTATCATTTGCTCTCACAGCCATAGCAGGCAGGATGACTCAGGCTGGTGTTGTTTGGACACAGTTGGTGGGTATTAGCAAAGGCCTTTACTGAGGTCATAGTGAACATGACTGGCATGTTTTACTCACCCCATTTCTGTCAGGACATTTTATCCTGCCCCCCTGTTCTTTGTTATACTTTCCACACACGTTTTTTTGTCCCTCCACAGAAACTGAGATGAATGTCTTACCTCAATTAGGGTGAAATAACAGTTACAGTCAGTTTTTTTTTTTTAGTATTTTTTTTAAAACTTGTTCATAAAATGGATAAAAATAATAATATGAATGCCCATTTTATAAACATCATAAACCAGAAAACTCTATTTCTGCCCTTCTTAAAGAAAAGGTGAATTAAAAATGAATGAAAAATATATTTATTTTGATAAACTGATCCTTTTGACACTGATGTTAACATTGCTTGGGGTTTTAGATAAGAGTAGCATCAGTCAAGAGATGTTATGCCAAAGAGATATTGATAGCATCCATATGTTTCCTGCTTATCCAAGGGTTGTGGGAATATTGGACCCCATCCCAGCTGTCGTGGGGTGAAAGTTGGCGTACACCTTGGACAGATCCCTAAAATTGAGAACTCATTCACATCCACATCTAAAGCCAATTTAGAACCACCAGTTAACCTAATAGGCATGCCTTTGGAATGTAGGAGGAAACCTAAAAAATACACACATCTGTAGGACATTCAAACTCCACACTGAAAGGCCACAAGGGTCCATCAAGTTCAAACCATCAACCTGTGAGGTGACAGTGTATGTTGTTGTACCATCAACAACAACATAGACCGTATTTACTATTTTTTCAGTTACTTCTTAGAAAGTATGCAATCACTAATGATTTCTTAACACCCATATGCTAAAACAATTAATTGATTAATTAAGGTGTTAACACTTATGAGCAAAAACTCTGTTAACATTGTACGTATGTGACCAGGTGTGTCACTTTATTTTATATATTGACTTTTATTTAATCTGAAAGTAAAACTTTTGAGATTAAAATCTCATTTGCTAGAATGTCCTGGAACAAGTTATGCGGGACTACACAGCATTTTTAGCAGATGACCCTCTCCTCATCCCACATTTTGATTGGCTTTAGTTTACAAAGTGAACAAACAAGAAACACTGCTCAAGAAGAGATGTGCTGATCTTTGGATGTATCCCTACTGAAACCTAAAGATGTTTAGCAGACAAAAGAGCAGCTAAAATAACAGAATACAAAGACTATCACATAAGCCCATAAAACAAATTGTAGCTTCCAATTATGCTTCTAAGTTAAATTGCATACAAATTAAATACAACATATTTGTCCTTCACGTGATACTGCATAATTTGTGTGTTTATTTTTTAAGTTAGATCTATCAACATTTAATCAAAATTTTCCTCTTGGCATTAGTAGCATGGCCCACATCATCTCACACATTCAATTTGTTAGAATTTGGCCTGTTTACTCCTAGTAAATAGAACTACTTTATATTGTAAGACCAACAGTGTGGGATTCTTCGGGGTCATCAAGGTTGTTCTATACTGTATACTACAAGTTTATCTTGATTTTTTATTTTTTTTAGCTTCTCCATGCACCTTGGAAGAAATTGAAGTTGTGCCAGAAGGCCCTACTCTGATCCTTTTTAAACCATGCACACTGATGTCCACATGAGCACATTCATTTCACATGATGCATCCTTACATGTGAGTTTACCGTAGTCAAAACAGGAATGGACAATAGATCACTTTCACATGTAGTTTAAAAGGGGTGAGCTGCTTCAGCTCTGATCTCTCACGACATTAGCTCTAGATGTATGTATGTTATGAAACTGTTGGTGTAGTTACATATAAGACGCAGTGTGACACTCAGTGCCTCATGGCGTCCTGAAGACCAGCTGTTGTTATTTTTAATCCCCTGGGCTATGTTTCACAGCAGCACTGCAACCCCACCCACCCTGAGCACAGGAGAGAGGTCGCTACCTTTAAACACACACAGGTATAGCTGCACTTGCACAAACATTCCCAAAGGGAACAATAACAGCAGCACAGTAATGGTTAAACATGAATGTGAAAATTTGTGACACTGAGTTTGACTGAGAAAATGTTAATAACTACCGGTGCTGCCCAAGTTACTGCTACCTCCTTATCTTTTCTAGATTGCATGTTTTACAGTATTTTACATTTTCACTATGATCTAATTAATAGAACAAATTCTTCAAAGTGAGAAGGAATCAAAATGCCCTTAAAAACATGACAGAGAAGATACTGTACATACGATGTTTGAATTTGACTGAGAGACTTTATTTAAAAACAGCTGTACTGTTACTGTCACTGTCAGATTAAACGATTTAGGTCACACACTTGATAAACAATAAAGAACCAAACCATAAAATACAGAGAACAGAAGAAAGCATACCTTTGAGTGTTCTGTTCGTCCTCTTTTTACTCTCTCCTGGTTTTGTGGGTCCAGATTTGTCTTGTTTAAGTAAGAATGAGTCGAAAATGAAGCGTCTCTTTCCAGAAGAGCAGCCTTATTGGTCAGGCAGTCAGCAGGATCTCTTGGGTTCAGGGTCCAATAGCATACTGCCTCTGCAGTGGCCTGCTGTCCCATCTGTCCCGGTCCCTAACTGCTCACTGTGTGGGGCTATATTTGGCCCCTGGCTCAGGTTTCACAGCCAGAATACTGGCACGAAGAGATAGTGTTGAGGTAGTCCTGGGGAACAGAAGGTGGCAGTGACATTTTTACACTGAACCAGTATTTGTTAATTAAAAACTGTAAACCCATGCTGTTATAATACTTCAAATCACACACCAGCAGTGTGCTCCTATAAGCCCTTACAAGCAGGCTTTACTAATCTGTATAGTGAAGATAAATAATATACATCCTGCATCGTTGTTTATCTAATTAAGCCATCTGAGAGTAAAGTGACAGCAGTTTGTTAGTGTTGCCTCTGTGCCCAACTGAGCTGACCCACTGACCCCAGAACCCCCACTTATCTGGTTTGCCCATAGGCATGGCATCTGATAATGGACCTGGGATCAACACTTGAGTTGAGTTCACTCTTCAGCTCTTGGTCAAGTAAAGGTCAAAGTACAAGTGATCTCTACCAAGATTCAGAATTTCATTTCTTAAATTTTTAAGGGCACCTGAGAAAGATGGCTTAAAAACTTTCAGAAAACAAAGCACCTTATTGTTTCCTTAGAGGTTCAACTGCTTATCACTGGGATCGTAACCTCTAAGGTAATATCACTGTACAGTTGACAGGAGATACTCACTTGTATAATGTTAGATCCCAGTTCTGCTAGGGTGGAGAGAAGCAACATATAACCAGATGTTGTTGGTTTTGGTAAAGATATTTATTGTTCAAAAGCAGGATGCAGAGACAAATTGCAGGGACAAACATCAAAATCAAAGACAGATTAAGAGAGTTCACAAGAATGCTAAACTACAAAAAACAACAAAAGAAAAACAGGAAACAGGAAACAATCGTGACCAACTACCTGCTTCAAAACATTAAAAAAAATAATAAATAACAGCAACATTCTTGCCCCTAATTTGACTAAACAAAACAACAACGCTATGTAGTGTGAGTGGGGTGCATCTGATTGTGTGTCTAAACCTGGCCCCAACCCCAGGCAGTAACAACAAAAACACAATTAACTCCACCTGGTATCTGCTTATAACCTTGTCCTTTAGCATCCACAAACTAAAAGGGTTTTTAAATCAGAGGCACAGGAAGTGGACTGATTGATTGCAGAGTGATTGCAGCAGTGCTAACCACTGCACTACATTGTTGCCAGCATATAAGAAAGATACAGAATGAAACTTATCACAAAAACGCTTTTCTTTTAACTTATAGGGAAATGGCAAAGCTTTGAAATTTAAGAGTAAGATAGTTACTTTTACCTAATTTTTATTTGTTTTTGACCAAGCACAACTTGTCTCTTGATATTCCACATTAAAATCTAGGAGAACTGGTGTAAATATGTATCTTTTACTGCTTGGAGTATATGGACTATAGAGTATAGTTACGTGGAGATCCATACTTAGCCCTAGGAGGTATATATGTGTCTACTGTGCCTGTAGGGAAAGAGACAGACTTTTACTGTACCTTGTATTTCAGAGAGTGTAAGGCCAGTACAGTGGGTTAGAAAGATGCAGACAGTGGAGGACTATGCAGCCTCACTTGGTCTATTTATGGGCCACTATCACATTTTGTGCTCTCAGAGCTATTCTGGTTCTTCATCAATCCACTGATTACAGTCAAGAGTAGGTGATAAGTCTGGAAGGAATTTCCTCTGTAATAACTATCTAGTCCGCACGCACAGACACACCAGCTAATGAGTAATCTTAAATTCAACTTGCTTGTCATCCTACCCCACTTAGCAATAACTCTGTAAGGTATCATTTAAAAATAACTGCATTATTTAGCGATGACTTCTACGTATTACAGTTTGTGGTCTACTGTATGTAAGAATAGCCCTGGAACATTTCCAGCAATCCTTTATGGGCTACCATATGTGCACATCACATCACAAGTTCTTCCTTCATAAATTATGTTTACAGTATTTTGACTATAGCTATATGGTCAAGCATAGATATCATTTACTGACTCTTATAACACATCTAATAGAGCCTGTAATATTTCAGCAGTCAACACTTGAGGCCTTCTAAAATATACAATTCACAGAAGAGAAGACTCAAATGCAGGACACTGGGGCAGGATTAATAAATAAAAATGGGCTTTTAATAGCTAATAACTTTCAAAGGTACAGGGGAGAACACCACTTCTAATACAAAACAGTAATCCAGGAGCACACAAGGAGCATGGGTAACATGGGAAGCACATAAAGGACAAACAGGGAATTTAACAGACAGACTGATAGACTGACAAGACCATACAGGGCTCACTGGACACAGGTAAAACTAATTTGGGCAGGGCAAACAATCACAAAGGAGGGAAAACAAAGGAAGAAAAACCACTGGACAGAAGAAAGTCATTACCAAAATAAAACAGGAAGTAAGAACAAAGGTAGGGAAGAAAACTAAGACACAGTTAAAACAGATGGAGACAAAGACAAGGAAGCACACGAGACACTAAGAATAAAAGAAAAGATATAAAAAAATCAAAACAGGGACCAAAATTCAAACACATGAAAGAAAACCGGAACTATGACACATGTAAATACAAAAGGTTAATGTAACACGTGATAAAAAGATTGTTCTATGGACTCAAAACAATGAAAATCTGAAGCATTAAGATACTAGGTTCACAGCCAATTACAGTTGTGGTGTTTTTACTGCTGCACAAAAACAGACATGTTAAAACATGCATAAATGAATGTGCACAACACTAAAGCATTTCTTTGCGATGCATTCCTGACGATTAAGGATGGCCACAACTCTTCAGTCTCAGTTTGATGGCTTTGCACATCTGTCTGCTTTTTTTCTCTTGAGTGCAAAAGACTGTTTGCTTGAATCTTCGTTTGTACAGTTTTTTAGGCTCATTAACTACAATCAGTAAACAAAACGGACATAAATTGACAAGTCTCAGCTTTTGCAGTAAGTGTACACCAATACAGAAAGAGCTATGTGTTACATACAGTACTTTAAACTGAAGACATTATGATAAAAAGAGATATGACACTCTTAGTCCCGATTTTAAATCCATGGGGGAATTCTGCAAAAGCAAAGATGGTGGTAGATGTAAAAAAAAGAAAAAGAAAAAAAGAAAAAAAGAATATGCATGCAGTTTTTATGCCCTTACATCCAGTAACTAATTTTGTTCAAAAGCAATCTTTACAGAACTGTTTCTTTAAGGCTGTTGTTCACACATGGGCATGATTTTGCTTTTTTTTTTTTTCCTAAAAATAAACTGCAAGGTATGACCTTCCTCGCCTGTATAACGTTAGGACTTTGAAAAAGGCCCAGTCAATCCTGGCTGACCCTGGCCACCTCCTGTCAAAGGACTTCAAGATGCTCCCATATTGCAACAAACACATTATACCAACATGCAGAACAAAACAACTTAAAAACTCTTTTGTCCTGGTTGCCACGAGCCTTTTAAATGACTCAGTATTTATTTTATATTGACCTTTTAAATCCTAGTCTGTTTCATGTCATATTTATTGTTCATAAGTACTATGAGTGATTTATGCTGACTATGCAACAAATTGCATGAAGATATCCTCCACTAATTTATGTGCCCCCCCCCCCAATGTAATAAAAATAGTCTCAGCCTATAAGAATTGTCTGATTTTAATAGAGACTGTGGAAACTGGACTGCTGCATGGAAACAGACATATCAGCAAGGGCACACATGCCAAAATGTAAAGGTTCAAAAGTATGTGGAAAAAATACATGTGACCATTACTACAGGGAAATGTCTACTCCTTATCATAAAAACAATCAACAACGAGTTTGTAAAGGTTTATCTAAGGTTTAAATTTTGCATTCTCCTAAACAAATACAACACCTAGTAAGCAAATGTCACAGTTTTGACTGTCAAACACTTTAAACAGAGTACAAGACCATTTTCTTCCACCTTTTTTAGCGTTTAAAGATTCTTTTACAGATGTGTCAGACTCATTTTAGTTCATGGGCAACATGTTGCCCAATTTGATCATATGTTCATATTTTCACATTTAATGGGCCAAAAAACAGATGATAAACAACCTGAGATATCAATTTCAACAATATGGCATTTTTAATAAGGCATTTTTACAGAGGTCTGCTGTCATTACATGCATATTGCAATTTACAAGTGGACCCAGTGGAACTATAGAGGAACAAACATTTACTTAGAGCAGGGGCATCAAATGTGTAGCCCAGTAGGCCAAAACCAGCCTGCTTAAGGGTCCAATCGAGCACCCTAGATGGCTTTCAAAGTGTGAAAATTGCAGAGAAGTCACCAGTAACACTAAGTTTTATCAGAGGATACTACTCAGGAGCATAAATATATGCAAAACTAAAGTTTTTCAAGAACTTAAGTTGTTTGAATCACAAAGAAGTAAGATGCAGTTACTGTCCAACAAAATCTTAACAACTTTAGTGCTTTTGCAGATCAACTGTGATTTAATGTACATGTAATTACAGTAGATTGAAATAGTACTATTTTTCTTAATCACCTGAGATTGACACCCCTGATGTTGAGTTTTTGTAACTAAACAACAACAGTGTTTTATGTATTTATGATTTAAATAATTTCTGTTGCCCTCATATTAAACAGATTAAAGAACAGTTTTTATTCAAGTGCAATTGCTGTCCTAAATCAGGCATGATTACTGTAATGCACTATGATACCTTCTTTTTAATTCTTGATAATTATTTATATTCTGCTGAAAGGGCTTGGTTTACTATGTGACTAACTTGTTTTACTTCTTTATTATACTGTGTTATTTATTTTGAGACACCTGCAGAGGTAGCACCTCAATTTCATTGCACATAAAAGGCATTCTGATTCTGATTCTGATGTTCCTCATGTGTAACAATGCTGGTATCACAACACTAGGCCAGGAATAGGACTCTATTTTATTTTATCTATTTTATTGAAAAACTGAAGATACGGTATTTAATGACTTTTTAAAATAAACGTTCGTACTGCACAAAGCCATCCAGTGGGCCGAGCCAGACTCACTAACGGCCTGTTTCTGGACCCCGGATCACACGTTTGACAACTGCACCTTTCCAGTTGTTATTTTATGTTTCATCAAGTTTGTCCCTTCGCTCTCACCGTTCCTCCGCAATGATTGGCTAAAAGGAAAAAAATGGCGGTGTCCGCGTAGTTGTGAAAAGATCATGAAGAAACCTTAAAGTTAAGCTTTTATCGCTGTAAAACAGATTGGGACTCACTGTGGTGTATTACAGTTATTATATTTCCCCGCTTGTAATGTCCTAAATGATAGAAATATCATCCGTGACCTTCTTTCTGCATTAGCTTTGCTAGCAAACCTGCTAGCATACTATCAGTGGAGCAGAAGGATCTCACCTGTCAGCTTCTAACGGTAAGTAAGGCTCAGTTTAGCTTTAAAGGTTCTGCTTAAGGTTTCCCGTCTGGGTGTTAAACATGCCTCCCAGGGACCAGAACTGGACCGCCAGCTCAACCCACTGGATGGTCTTTGCGATGGGTAAAAATTTAATTGAAGTCAGAAATTACTGCAGTTTTTCAAACTTCTGTGCTGTCCCGTTTGTGTTGATGTCAGCGTTACTGTGCAGGAATGAAAAATACATTGAAAGTTCAAAGTATTTGTAGATTTTGTTTCAGTTGTTTGAATCATAAAGACATATCACCATGGCACCCCAGTACAGGGGCCAGTTCAGTATTCACTTTAAAGTGGGGTGACTGTGGTGGTTACCATAATCACCTTTTCTTAAACTCAGCCCGCAGGAACACCTATACAAACACTTTGGTTCACTACAGCTTCCTCCTTATTGTAACAGATCGTAGTTGCTCGATAGTTTTAAGCTGCTGAAGGAAATTTCTGATTCTAGAGACAGGTTAGAACCTTCGACTGAGGACCTGACTAAAGAAACCTTTAAAGAAGCCTTTGAGTCAGGTACAATGAGTACTTTACCTGCAGGTTATGTGCTTTATTTAATGCTTACGGAGACTAATAGCAATAAAATGATCAATGAAAACTCCAGCAGTTATAAACGCACTCACACAAAAATGAATCGAGCATTAGTTTCATCTACCTTAGTCTATCTTATCTTGCGCTGCTCGTGACCCCCTGGGATTTTGTGAAGCATGGGTGGATGAAAGATGAGCTCAAAAGCAGCTGTCCTCAGCTCTGGCAGGTCCCCCATGAAGGAAGAAAAAGATCTTTGCCACAGGTTTGGGGCCGCGTGGAGGGGGTCACTCATCTCGGAGAGCAGGGGTCTTAAAGCTCGCCTCTGGAGTTACATGAACAAGATCTTTGCTGCAGGCTTAGGGAGTCTTTCATTGTCCTTGTTTACATTACTGGGGAGAGACATGAATCCTTGTGTGTATAGTTTCTCTTCTCAGACTGTTACTATTGTTACATTACTGTTGTTATTTAGCTGCAAAAGTGTAGATTATAATGTCAGGTCGCAGGACACTTTAACATTAGCTGTAGCTCTTGTTCACACTGAACTTGGAACAACTGGATTTAAATACATTGCTGCCTGTAAATGGACCAAGCTACAAAAAACTATGAAGCTGCATTCTCTGATTTCACTGGAACATTTTAAAGGGTTGTATTTGTCCTCCTCCTATCGGGAGGAGGCCCCGGGGCAGACCCAGGACTCGCTGGAGAGATTATATCTCTCGGCTGGCTTGGGAACGACTTGTCGTCCCCCCGGATGAGCTGGAAGAGGTGGCCAGGGTGAGGGAAGTCTGGGCTCCTCTGCTCAGACTGCTGCCCCCGTGACCCACACCTGGATAAGTGGTAGAAAATGGATGGATGGATGGATGGTATTTGTCTATCTGCAACTACTCTTGCATGTTTTTCTTCATTTGTGCTCATGTATAATGTGTCCTTTTATTATTTAGCTCTCTGTCTCAATTTTTAATGTTTTTTGTACACAGACCTCTCTTGAAAAAGAGGTCTCGATCTCAATGAGACTACCTGTTTAAATAAAGGATTTAATAATAATAATAATAATAATAAAGCCGTTTTGCCAAACAACTTCCTAAGACACTTAGTTTTTCCTTCAGTTTCCTCAACACTAATAACACAAATAATTAACTAAAATATTTTTAAAGCAAAAGTTTCTTTTATTTAAGTGTTTTTTTTCCCCAGTGTTTTTGAGAGCTAGTGTCTGTTATTTTTATTTACATTTTTCAGCCAACAAAAAATGCCTGCCTTCCGGCAAGTTGGAGAGAAGCAACTTCCTAACCCTGTACTGTGTATGGCATGGTCTCCAAAGAGGGATCTGATTGCTCTGGCCAACACAACTGGAGAGGTAATATTAAAACCATTATTCTGAAACATGGCTCAGTATCTTTTATTTATTCATTTATTTTTTAACACTTTGCTTTTGTCTTCCATAGTTACTACTTCACCGCTTGGCTGGTTTCCAGCGTGTTTGGAGCCTACCACCCAGTGAGTATACTGGGAAGGAGATCACAGCAATTGCCTGGAGACCAGATGGCAAAAGTAAGGAGTGACTGTGTGTGTCTTTTGCTCTTTTTAGTCATCTGCTTGATGGAACCATGATAATAATATATCCTCTCTTCAGTTTTGGCATTCAGCCTTGGAGACACCAAGCAGGTGGTCCTGTGTGATGTTGAGAAAGCAGAGATCCTCCATGTGTTTCCTATGCCGAGTCCTGTAACCTGCATGCACTGGATGGAGGTGATTGAGGAGAGCAGGTATGCATTGAATGAGGCTCAGGAATCGAGCCAATGGTATGGAAGGTGTGTAGAATAATATGACAGATTTTAATTTTTTTTTTTCAATGTGATTCAGTGCCCTCAGCTCTTTTTATAACTCAGAGGATGAATCCAAGCTTTTTCTTCCCAAACTACCAACTCTCCCCAAGAGGTAACGGCAGTATTAATGGTACATCATATTATAAAAAGACAGCTCCTTGGATGAGGGATTAATATTTGTCCAAACTTTTTTTCCAGCTATAGCACAACTTCGAAGATCTTCAGGTGGGACAACATTTTAATAAAATTCAGCAGTTGTTTAACATGTGCTTTGATAGTTTCTCGTAGCAGCTGAATATACTTTTCTGTCTGTTTCACAGTGAGGAAAAATCAGATGAGATACTTAAACTCCTGGGGGAAGTCAGGTAAATTAGCAATACATGGACAAACATTAGTATTTCTAATGCAGCATGCTTTGTAAATGATTTCATCATCCTATGTTGCTTCCGTGCAGGCTGAACATACTTGTTCTCGGAGGAGATGCAAGCTTTGTGGAGCTTTATGCCTATGGCATGTACAAGATTGCCACTCTGGAAGGGGTAAGGCTGTTTTCTTCATTTAGTGGAGTTGTCTGTTGTATCTTCTGAAAGACACTTGTAATTCTAGTTTACATTGACAACATTTTCAATAGGTGCTTTCTGACCAAAGGAACTTTTTCAAACTGTCTTGATTTGTTTGAGTTTAATTCATTTTCCAAAAAAGTTTTTTTTTTTTTTTTTTTTTGTCTTTTTAAATGAAAAAATG